>BRYE01000016.1:12291997-12294497 GCA_030159115.1 Actinidia arguta var. hypoleuca | reverse complement strand
AAATTAAAAGGTATTAAAAAAAATAATAATAAAAAGTAAAAAAAAATAAAAAAATAAAATGGTATTAAAAGAAAAAAAATAAAAAGTAATAAAAAATGAATCAATGGGTATTAAAAGAAAAATAATAATAAAAAGTGAAAAAGAAAAAAAGAATAAAAAAGAAAAAAAGAAAAAAGAAAAGTGTGTTAAAAAGAAAAAAAAGAATAAAAAGTAAAAAAAAAATATAAAAAAAATAAATAGATATTAAAATAAAATAAAATAATAAAATAAGTTAATGACAAGATGATAGTTTCAATAAAAAATTGGGATAAAAAAAAAAAAAATATTAATCAAATCAAGTAGTGGAGTTGTCAGGGGTGTGAAAGAATAATTTTCTCAAATTTATTACACAAATTGTTACTGTGCACTTGACAATCCTTTTTTTCCTCTCCGGGCCCCCTTTTCCCCTCCCCAAAGTCGGGCTCCCCTTTTTTTTTTATCAATTTTATTTTATTTTCTTATATATATATATATATATTTTTTATTTATCAGTTTTTTTTTGAATAAATATTTTTTTTTATATATTTATAATCTTTTATTTATTTTTTTTTTAAAAATCTTTTTTATAATATGAATTAAAATTTATAATATTTTATAAAATTTCTCTTAATTTGTAAAATTTAATACAAACTAATTAATATAATTTTTTTAAAAAAAATTAAAGCTAAAAATTCAGACTTGTTAACATAAATACAAGTAAAAAAAGAAAAAAAAGTACTTGACAAGTAAGAGATGGAGGACTGAGTTTCCTCTAAGAAGAGTTTTGAAAATATATTAATTAGAAGTTATGTTTTTATATAATATTAAATTTATTATTGTATTAATATGTTAAAAATTATTATTTTTTATGTATATTTATGAAAAATCAAATCATTAAAAAATTTTAAATATTTAAAAAAAATTTAAAAATTTATTGGGTAAGAGAGAAAAAAGAGATGAAGAGTAAATTTGCCTAAATTTTTTTAATCCAATCACATCGCCGTACCCCGTGCCAGGCGCTGGGAAAAACCATTTTCTTAAAGGTTACGCTAGATTCGCACCCGTGAGATAACAATGTCATGCTTTGTCAAATCAACAGTCTCGACATACTTTTCCCTGTTTCCTTCCTACTGTGCCTGACAAACAGCGTCCTACTTTCCTGAAAAAATTCAAAGTCTATTCATTTCAAAATTTAAGTAAATTACATTGATCCCCCCCTGGATACCACTGAACTCTCACGGTCTCACCAACTAACGAATCGGTTTTTGGTATAACACTTCTTTTTTGAGAATTTTTAACTGTTTTGATTTTTAAATTTTTTAGTTCTTAGTGTTTTTTTTAGAATTTTTAACTGTCTTGATTTTTGAATTTTTTCATTCTTAGTGTTCTTTTGTAATTGTCTATTCAGGATTTTTATCTTTTTCTGGTTCCTCTTTATAAGGAAAGTCTGTAAATTTAAAAAAAATCATCTAATATGCAAACAAAATACTAAAAAGCTATTTTTACTTCATAAATTAGATATTTTTTGGTCTTGAGTTTTTTTTTTTTCTAAATTTTAATAAATCATTATATTTTTAAATTTCTTTCATAAAGAGAAACTAAAAAAATAAAAAATTTAAATCAAACGATAAAAAATTTCACTAAAAACGAAAAAACAAAAAAAATTAAAAATATAAAAAAAGTTAGGCCAAAATATATTGAATATATGAAAAGTGGATGAAGTTTCGTGAGAAGTTTGTATTATCTACCACTCAGCGAGTGGTGCTTAGCAGAATCATGTTTTAAAATACCACGGACACCTCCTATTAGAACTTGAAAATCAGACTTTCAAAAAAATATTTTCACTCTATTATTCAATAAGCCATTTAGTTACATATATAGTGATGAATCATTAGCATAGATCCTATACTCAAACCTGCAATCAAGCTATATCTTTAATGAATCTGTCCACACTTAATGTACAACTATAAAAGAAAAGAAGCACAATAAATAATTACAAGAATCGTTGACCATTAACCCAATATCTCAATGTTTTAGGCCATCTTCAAACTTTTATAAAAATATTAAAAAAATATCAAATCAAAACTCTACAAAATAAATAAAATTTTTTTTCAAATATTTACTTTATGTAAATTAAGAAATTATCAAATATAATACAATTAATTCACAACTACTTAAAATAATTAACCTTTAAATTGATTCGAAGACTTTTGTTTATACAAGTCCGGACTTGATTTTTATATGTGTATATCAGTACCTATATTTAGGGTATAGTTTAAAACACTATTTTTCTTTGTGTAAATTGAGAAATTACCATATATAATATAATTAATTCACAACTACTTAAAAATAATTAATTTTAAATTGATTCGAGGACTTTTGTTAAAACAAGTCCGAACCTAATTTTTATGTGTATATAAGTACCCATATTTAGGGTAGAGTCTAAAA
The DNA here is from genome assembly GCA_030159115.1 of Actinidia arguta var. hypoleuca. Lineage (NCBI taxonomy): Eukaryota > Viridiplantae > Streptophyta > Magnoliopsida > Ericales > Actinidiaceae > Actinidia > Actinidia arguta. Next base: position 12,292,031 of record BRYE01000016.1, on the reverse strand, counting down.
CACTATTTTTCTCTTATCAATGTTTTTTTTGTCT
>BRYE01000016.1:12284497-12289497 GCA_030159115.1 Actinidia arguta var. hypoleuca | reverse complement strand
TATGTATGTTGATTATGGAGCTAATGTTGAACAATGAACAGCATCGTGCTGTCTTCTTTATATTAGATTCTTGGTTAGTAAATTATCACCCCCTTGTGGAGCACTTTGGTTTGGGTGCAGGCATTTACCTATTAAAAAGATGGTACTATTTAATTATTTTTAACCTTAAAACAATAAATTAGCAGTCTTTTCACTTTATTATATTTGGCAAGTCCTGGTAAGTGATAAGATATAAGTTGGCATTCCAGGAAAATGAAACTTAATTTGTAGTTGTGGTCATCCTTGCCTCTGGTATTTATGCAGAAAGCTTACATTTTTCACAATGTGAAGCACTTCAAATTTGGATGTTATATTAAATCTTGATAGAGACTGATATTTTTTCACATCTATTTGTTTATAATTGAGGCCTGAATGGTTAAAGATGGTAAAAATGAAAATTGATAATGCATCCTCATTGTACGGATCATATTTTTGATATTATTATGGGGAAAAAAAACAAAATTCCCTTATGTTTTGAGTATCAAAATCAGCAAAACAGTTAAAAATAATCCGGGTTTGTGATGGAAAAGGTTTTCGAGATAGATCTTTCTTCTAAAGTGATGCTCTTGTTGACATGTTATGCATGTGGTGGCCTCTGTACTCGGGGACCAGCAATTTAAAGTCAGCCATGAATGGCCATTGTTGTCATTGATTTGGGAGAATAGTTGTCTAGATCACCGAACCTATAATGGTTCGTGACAATCTTCTGGAGTGTTGTGTTAGTGATCTTGGCACAAAATGATCTCAATCATTGGCTCTGTTAATCCTTGTGTTCTGATTTCTAATTTGTTGGTTTAACTGGAGTGACTACCTTAAGGTTGTCCACTGGGTGCTGACTGCTGATACTTGACTAGTGTCATGACATGTTTCTGATGGTCATAATGGCTTGTCTTTGAATATTCGTTTGCAAATCTTATGTGATCTTTGTTGCTATGAATTCAGTATATTCTCAAAAAAAAAAAAATCCAAGTTTTTAAGAGTCGGAGCTATTAATTCTGAGTGCATTACTGTGGGAAAGAGGACAAGGCAAGTCATAACCTGAAGGTTTTTTTAGAATATGATGCACAAAGCAAAGGCAATGTTCCTTTTTTGGTACCCCTGTTGGAACTTGTTACTGAAGGAACCCCCAAGGTGGTTGTCACATTTGCCCAATTATAAGATTGCGAAGGATTTACAGTATTTAATTTGATTTTAATTAAAATAGTTGAAGTTTGAAATAGAATAGCAGAACGAGTTACTGTTGTCAGTCACAAATTGACGATTCCAAAATGCCGTAAAGAAAACTAGGTATATGAAAAACAAGAGAAGGACATTCACTATATAAAGATGGTTGTCCAACAGTTGAATTTATTTTGTTAACAGTGTACCACCTTAACTAGTTGATTTCTTCATCATAAACAGTTCATTTTTTCTTTAATTGTTGTATTTTGTAGAAATATCTGAGTTAGAATGTAAAAGCTATTTCTGGCAAAAGAACAATTCACATGAAAAGAATATTTCAGGATAACTCCTTGGGCTTGAATACAATTTTTGTAATCTGGTCCGTTCATTTTTCAGACCACAATTCACCATAACTCTTATGTATTAGATCAGATTTTTTGCCTTAACCACATAGGAAACATTTGAATGCTTCTGTTAGTATTTGAATCCTAAAACAAAAAGTTTCATATGTTCAAATGAACACAAGAGAGTAAAGCTAGAAATGTTATTTCCACTAAAAACATTTACGGCTGCAGTTAATTAAACTATGTGATTTGATAGTATTTAAGCTTGAAATGTGAGTGCTAAATTAGGAAAGAAATCAAAGGTTTTCTTATGGAAAGGATATAGAGATGTGATTCAAATATTTTTAGTTATGATTCATAAGATTTAACTTGTAATATCATTGGATTTTTGCAACTATGTTGTGAAGACCCTGATTGTCCAAAGTATTATGATTTACAAGTTCAATCTTACCATTTAAAGGGAATCATAATCAAATCTATGGGAATCCGAAGTATGCATCCTTTTTGACAGAACTCCTTTGATCTTCTCTTCTATTTTATGATTCACCTTTTGGAGCTCAAATCCTCTCAAATCCTACAGTCGTAACTGAAAATTAAGTGATTATTATTTCTTCACTCTTCCCCTCTAATCTATTTTATCTAATACGGTTAGGTTGCTGGAGTTCCGATATAAGCAGGAAAAACCTGTTGCCTTAATATTTTTTTTTGAAAATACTTGATTAGTAAACACATTGCCTTACTCTATGTCACATAGCCTCTCTAAATTTGTGAATTACTCTTGTTAGACACTGTGTCACGCATGGGAGTGGTCCTGCGTATCCTGTCAGATAGCTGCCTGACAAATAATTTTAGTAGTAGAGTTTACCATGAAATTATGGATAGAACTCTATTCTATGTTTAAAACTTCCATAACTACGCATAAAAAGCTGTGTTCATTTGTATGGCTATATCACTTTGTTATCTAATGGCCTTTTATTAGCGCTCTTTTTCCCCTTACTATGCACTTGCACAACACTGGGCAAATCCTTTTTTTGTGTATGAATTTTTTCATGTTATTCCCTTCAATTTATAAATTCTTGTTGGAAGTGCTTTATCTGGCTCTATTATGATGTTTATTTGATTGTTCTGTTCTTCTCTTTTTTTTTAACCCTAGCAGAAAACCTTTGAAAAACTCTTTTACACGCGAGAAATATATTTGTGTATATTTATGCAATGCAAGTGTTTGGGTGTACAGCAATAACATTGCTAATTGAGTTGTATACTTGTGGATAATTTACTACTGCATCTCTAAAATTACATCTGTCAACATAGACTCCCTAAGCTCCTTGGTTACTAGCTCATATATCACCTTATTGGACAAAAGACACCAATGCATAAGGCATATTTAAAAAAAAAACTGCTTGTGTCCCTGTATTGTAATGTTATGGGCACTCGTAATGGGTCTGGGCTTAAAGGTTTCTTTTCCATTTTCTTGGTGTTCGGGCATACTAATTACCCCATTCTTGAGATGTTGCCTTAGTTCTTGATATTTCCTTCTATTTTATTTGTGTAGCAATTTGTCTAGGTTTGTTATATGTAATGTAAGTGTTGTTTTATAGCCTCAGGTTCTCTTTAAGTAAACTTTTTCTGTTATCATGGTCTCTTGACAGAATGTTCTGCTTTAAGAATCTTTAATTTGTATTGGGGGTGTTTTAATTAGTAATAAATAAAAGATTATGGAATGATCAACTTCAGTGCTTTAGCAGCAGTTGGGTACTAATTTGTCATGTATGGTTTCGGATAATATTCGTTCACATGAGAAAAACTAAATGAAAACACTACAAAAATAGATGAGTTCTTTAAAGGGATTTAGATATGACTATGCAGTACTTGTGTAATCTTTTTGCAACATAACCGATGATGCGGAATGCAACTGCATTTAATTATTTATTAATTATTGTATAATTAGGTTCTTTTTACTATTATGATTCTAGTTTATTTCTTAATTAGGATTTTATTAGAATAAGTAGTATTTTATTTTGGTAGTATAGTTGGTTTAGAATTCTAGTTTTCTTTTTAATTAGGAGTCTATTATAAATAAACATGAAACCTTTTTTTTTAAGGACATATTATGATTATGATTAATGAGAAAAACGTTAATTTTTTCTCTTCTCTTCATTTTTGATTCTAACGAAAACCAAATTTTTTCCTCCCCTTCTTCTGTGATTCTGACGGAAGCCAAACTTTCCCTCCTCCTACAATTCTTTTCGATTATTTATTTTGTTTGAGATTGATGTCCTGCATCAACCGAACACTCGAATGTATTCACAATAACCAAACACTGTACGTAAGATTGTCTTTGAATTAAAGATTTGGTGAGGGAAAATGAAAAGGAAACAAAAAGGTTATAGGATCCCACAGATTGCCTAATTCTATTTTGTATATACATTGAAGAGCCACTTTTTTTCCTTGCCTTTCCTCGTTCAACATTTCTCTTTCTTTCACACCAACCAAGCAAACCCGATGATTATTTGTAATTTTAAATACCGTAGCCGAACCTAGAACCCAACAATCTTATTATATATATAACGGGCTAGTTTGGTAAAACTGATGCAATTCAATCCTCAAAACCCATTTTTAACACTTAAAACATACTTGATAGATCATTCACCAAATAAATTTCAATTTATAAAAGCCGAAACTTCACATCACAAACAAACCCATTTCATCCAAACTTCAATACACAAACCAACCACCAAACTTCCCATGCAAAAATATCCATGGGAATTATCTATATGCATAAAACTCAACAAATGAAATTATGATGTGATGTAGTAGATCTAGAAACCAGACATTCCAAGTAAAAGTATGAAAAGTTCAAAATTAACTTTTGAGAAAGAATCTTACCAATGAAGGAATTCTAATCCAAGCTAGAATAAAGTCCCACACCTTAGTTTTTGATTAGGTTAGGAAAATCCTAGAAAAGTGTGAAATTTTTGGATGCTTTTGATGTAAAAGGAAGGTGGTCAGCAGAGCTTTTTTTCTGACGAGTTTTTGGTTGCCAGAGTTGGTGGTAGATGGTGGGTGGTGGTGGTGAGGTGATCCAACAATGGGTATGGTGGGGGGCTTGGTTGGTTGATGTGAAAGTGAAAGTGCAAGAGGAATGTAAAAAGAAGAGTGAGTAAAAGAGGAGTAAGAAAAATACTCATTTTCTCCAAAAACACTTTTTTTGTCTTTATACATGTAAAATGACAAAATAGCCCTTGCATTTATTGTAAAAGTGTCACGAACGGACTATTAATGGAAGGGCAATTTAATAAATTTGCATAATAAAGACAAAAAATGAGTGTTCCTTGCATTTATTGTAAAAGTGTCGTGAACTATTAATGGAAGGGCAATTTAATAATTTTGCATGATAAAGACAAAAAATGAGTATTTTTGGAAAATGTGTGCGTAAATTATTTCTTGGAAAAAGTG
>BRYE01000016.1:12226602-12234102 GCA_030159115.1 Actinidia arguta var. hypoleuca | reverse complement strand
GTTCATCATTTTTTTGGTCAATCCATTTAGGGTTTATATTTTTTTGGATATATTAGTAATTCCAAATCATCAACTCCTTTAATTGCATAAATCACATTCATACCTAACTTGTGGAATTCTTGTGGTAGCATCAACACCTGAATAGCAAAACTACATAATTGGTGCCCAAACTTGATTGTAAGCAAAGAAGCTGAAAGGTTACCAAACCCTATCAGTGATTCCACCACAAAGCATATAATTAACAAATAATAAAAAAGTGTAAATTACAAAAATCTCCCTAAGATTTAGGTCAAATACAATCTCCCCCTCATAGTTTCAAAATTACTGATTCCCTTTGCATGCTAATGGCATTAACCAATAAAATGGAATGCTTAATATACCCTTTCCATTAAATACATAAAATAACACCAAAAAAATAATTTTCTCTCTCCCTTTTGTCCCCTTCCACATATCGCATCTCCTCTCCTATGCTCTCCCTCTTCTTTGCCCATCTCTTTTTTCCTCCAGCATCCATCATTCAAGCAGAGTTCGACAAACAACCTCAAAGCCAGAATAGCCGCACAAGCAATCTCTATTACCATAACAAATAACCACTTGTCTCTTTATGTGACATCCACCGCCTGGTCATCACCATTTCCACTAGTAGTCCTTCGTCCAGCCCCCAAAATTGTTGTCACTTCTCCTCATTGATGATGAAGATAGCAAAGAATTAAAACAAATAGAATGGACAGATGGTGGGTGGGTTCAAAAAATAGTTCCAAATGTATCTTATAATTGTGGTGACGAGTTTGTATAGAATGTTCAAATAGTGGTCATCGCTATATGATGTTAGTGATTTAATTTGTAAAGGAATTAGTTGTTGATATGGTTGACTCAGGGTGGTAGGTTTGTGGTTTGCTAGTTTTTTTTTTCTATTTTTGATTAATATAGTTTGCTAGGGCTGGTAGGATAGAGAAAAATGGTAACGTCATTTTAGAGGCAATTATGTTAGATTTTGCAGAGACAAGGAGAGAGAAGACGATGGTTGTGTGGCTAAGTGAAGAGGCAATGAGTTTTGTTATGCAATTTTGCTATAGTTTTTGTGACAATTTCACAAGATTTTGTCATAGAACCTTAAGATAACTTATCGAGATGGGGTAGTTCATTGTGCGATTGTGAACCCTAGGGGGCAGTATCTATTTTTTTTCAACTTGAGGGATTACGTTGCATATGTAGAAATCCCAGGGAAATTATTTTTAATTTATCCTAATTAAAAGCCATCCATCACCAAAAAATGAAAGGGCAATTTAGTAAATTCAGCTTGTAACACATTGATGGAGCCCGCCATGGTAGAATCTTTAAAATTAGGATTAGCACCACCACCAACTCTCTCTCTCTCTCTCTCTCTCTCTCTCTCTCTCAGTGGAGACGTTGAAAGCTGAAGCAGCTGAGAAGGCACGAGAAAAAGCTGATGGGGATCTTAAAGATTAGTCTCATTGTGTAACAATTTTGTCGGTCACCTTCATTTACTTTAATGCTACCACTATGTGTAATCCATAACCTAAGTGTGGAACTTTATAGAGAGAGAAAGGATTCCATGGCAATGACCTTTTTCAAAAGTTTTAAGGCTTTGTTTGGGAGCTAGCTTAAAAAAAATGGAAAATCCTAATCTTCTTCTTCTCTTACGTGTTTCTAGGTTTGGGAGATAAAAGTAATTCAAAATTTAGTTATGTTAACCATTGTTTACTGAGCGGTGATTAATATATATTTTACACAAATACTTATACAAGTTTTACTAATTCAATGCATTTACACGAATATTTATAAATTTTTACATTCTTTTCTTTATAAACTTTACACAAATATGCTTATTTATAAACTTTCTACTCCTGAGGTTAGCATTTCCTTAAGAATATATCTTTCTTTTAATTTTACATTCTTTTCTTTTCCTTGTCTTTTTGTTTTTAATAATATATAAATAGAAAAACTATAAATAATTTTTTTGGTACAAAATAATATGAAAGAATGATGATCTTTTTACTTTGAAACTTTTATTTACGAAAATCTCATTAGCACATGAAAGAATATTATTTTTATTTAAATTATTTTATTATTCTCTTTCTTATTTCTTCTAAAATCAAACAAAAGAAATTTTCATTTCATTTCATTTCATTTCCTTACCGAACGAAACCAAAAAAAATAACCATGGGATAATAGTGTAATTTTTTTTTCAATGGTGTCAAAATTGTATTGGTAGTATATTTTTTTTTTCCAGTGAGGTGATAATGTAATTTTTTTTATGAAATAATAGTATAATATTTTTTTCAATGAGGTTAATTGCCCCCACACCTATGTATGCGCTTTCACCCTTTCAGTGAGGTTAATTATCTTTTTTAACATTTTATTATTTTTTACCGTTACCATGGCTATTGCCAGCATCATACACAACATATTTTTTTTATTGTTTATCGTATTTTGAATAGTGAATATTTAGTTCTTTAATTTTTTACTGTTTGCATTGACACTGTACTGCTACCACTATACAAAATAGACAAGTTGTATTGTTTGAATACTACACTTTAATGGACCGAAAAAGTCATCGATTAGCACGGAGCAGTAGCCAGTCGGCCTCCAATTGCCAAATGTGGCGATTGGAGCTCACAATAAAAGTGAGTGGTAGGGGTGTAGCGAGAAATTGTGCGGGAGGATAAAATGTAGCAATGTATAAATTTGACTTTAGGATTTGTTACCGGGACTAATTGTGTTAAAAGAGGGTTCGCATGGACCTTGGCCCAAAGCCCCTTTTTCCAAATTTACTTTTTTTTTCTTGATTAGATAAATTACTTAAATGTTTTTTTATGCAAATGCAAGTAAAGTAATATGAAATATAAAAGCAATGGTGTTTGGATAATTTTGCTTAATAAAGACAAAAAAAAAAAGTAGAACAGAGAGTGTGTAAATCATTATTTTTAAAATTATTTAAATTATATAAAAGCTTCAACCAAAGTTAAAAATAGTAGGATTTTGGAATGCCCGCTTCCTTTTTTTTTTTTTTTGATACATGTGACGGGTGTTGGGATTACCGTAGTGCCCTCAAAACACTATAATCCTATAACGCCCTTTAAATGTGCTCGCTTGAGGTTCATTTTAATGATTAAAATCATGTATGGTAGATCTTGTTGAATTGATATTTCGTAAAAAAAATTAAATTGATCGAACATCAATAAATATATGATCTTACATAATCTAAACACATTTGGTTACAAATAAATGCACGATAAAGTTTAGTTTTTTAAATATACTATAAAATAAATGACAACCGATCATTTGGTTTATAAAGTTCGATCGGCTTGATTTTTTACCTAAGTCATATGCTCAACAGACTTTATAAATTAAACAGACATGAGCTAATGATAACCTTATAAAAATGTCACTAAGGAGGCACTACCAGAACCGAACTTTGATGGGGCGGCCAACCAAATGTCCAGCTAATTTTTTATGAGCTTTTGTTGCTTTATTCAATAAAAAAATATTCTCTTTATTGGCAACAAAAATATGAATAAAAAGATATAAATAAATAAATAATTAATTAAAATACCCATACGGAAAACATGCGGTTGTTTTTATTAATGAGGTACTCCATCTACAATAATATTATAGACATTGACGTAGGATAAATTTATAACTTTTCATATAAATTATTTATCTCGCTATATTATGTTCAGATCGCCAGAATTCGTTCCAAACTGAGCAAGTTATTTTTCACCTCTCCTAACGGCGAGGGCGATGAATGGTCACCTAGAGACTCTGTCCTTGGGTAGAATCCTCCTCCTTCATAACCTTTATAATTTGGGGATATTCTCCATATGGCTGTAATACCCTAATTTTACGTTTTGGAAATTTATATGAATTGTTGAAATTAAATTTAATATTTTGGGATTAAATTAAAAAATTAATAACTTTTGAGATAAATTAAAGAGAATATTTAAGTTAGAGGGGCTGAAGTGTAATTTTATAAAATAATTTGACATGTGTCGAGTGACACACCATCAACGGCCTCTCTTCTTTTGTCTTTCTTTTGAAAGACAATCTATATAAATGAAAACAAAGACTTTGAGAAAGAAAGAAATGAGATAAAGGAGAAATTATATGGTGTAGTTAGCATTTGATCAGGAAAGATAGGGACGTAGATCAACGGTGAGATGATGTCGGATCGAGGTGAATTTTTAGTTTGATGATCATGGAGTCAAATCTACATATTAATGGTTCTAATTCAATTTGAGGTAAGCAGGAGGTATACAATACGTTTTCTAAAACTCTGAAGTTATTTTTTAAATTATTTGATTTTGTACTCCATTGAGCAAGTGTGCTATCTGTTGAAATCCTTAAAATTTATTGAAATTTATGACATTATTAAAATCATGATGTGTATTGGCTAAAATGCCATGGTATTGAATGGTACAGACTAGGTGAGCCTGCAATAATCCTCGCACCGGGTAAAGCCAGAAAGGTTAGGTTAGGTGAGCGAAATTGGCCACCAGTCGCGTACCAGAAAAGACCGGGTATGAGGTCTTTGATGAATTATTGATTGTTGAGCATATTCCAGTTGTCTTGTATACTTTCCTATTTAAAATGATTTTTCAAGCGGACGAGAGAGTCCGTGTAGTGTGAGATGGGTCGGGAGAAAGACTTGAAGTATATTGATCATTTGTATTAATTTATTTTATGTGAAGAGATTGTAAATATAAACAATTAGAGACTCTAATTTATATACAATTGAAGACGATTGAGGATATACGATTGCGATTAATTAATGGCCCGGGCCGGGTCGTTACAATGGCAGTCTCATATGTTTACTCTGATATTTTTAGGATATACTTCTATAGTTGCCCGTCCAAAGATCACGTCGCACTTTCCTTACATGACTCTCCATTCTCCATATATAAAAGGGTCGCTCCCCCATTATGAAAATGTACGATTTACTTCTGACACACACACAACTTTATTTCTCATTGCTCAATTTATTCTTGCCTTGGTCTGATTCGCACGTCGGAGGGATTTTGAGCGGCTTTACCCCAGCCGATAACGTTTGTTCAATGCTGTGCAGGTCGCCCAATTGTTGTCAAGGTTCAATACTGAGGTAAATAGAGCAATATTGACTATTGGTTACTCGCCCCAATTTTCTATTACAACAGTTTGGTGCCGTCTGTGGGAGCGACAGTTCTCAGCATTCTATGCACCTACGCAGTCATTTGGTACCTAGACTAAGTGTTAGCAGCCCTTTAGATTACAGAGCTCATTCGATGGCTAACACTAGCCAAGCTCCCAATCTAAAGGGTTCACCATGAGATGCACGGTATAGCAAAGCAGATGAGGGTCATGAACGAAAACAACACCCGCCTAATACAACACCTCACCACTAACCCTCCCCCCGCCCCTGTAGTACCCATTATAGAAGTTCAACGATCTCGCCGCTTTCAACGTTCGAGCACCAATGAATCCCAGAGCCATCGAAGTACAGGCCGAGCACGTTCGAATAGAAACCGATGACATTGATCACCAAGTCCCTGTCCCAGACGAGAAAGCTATTCCTCCTCGTTAGAATCCCGATCATTCAGCAAAACTGCTGGAGTAGAAGGCGAGGACATCAAAAGGAGGGGGAGGTCTCCTCACCGCAACGATCGAGCACTAGGATGCTGAGATAGATCCACTACTCAGGTGATCAGGGACCTCAACGCCCGTATTGACGCCATCAATACAGGTGCGAGTGCGTCAGTGACCGTGGATGCTTTGATCAAACAAATTGAACATCCGTTCACAAAAATAGTGATGAAGACCAAAGTCTCCTCCAAATTCAAGTTGCCTACTTAGCTCGAGGTCTATGAAGGGAAGACTAATCCTATGGACCATCTGGATTCATACAAAAGCATGATGACACTCCATGGATATTCTGACGAAATTATGTGTAAAGCCTTCTCTGCTACCTTAAAAGGATTGACGAGTTCATGGTTCAGAAAGCTGTCTCCAGAAACCATAGATTCGTTTGATAACATGAGCAGGCTGTTCATCGCTAATTTCATGAGTTGCCGGGTCAAACCGAAAAAACGCCTTTCACCTCTTCACAGTTCACCAAAAAGAGACCGAAAGTTTGAAGGATTATGTGAAGCGGTTCAACTAGGTTGTTCTAGAAGTGAAAGATCCTAGTGACAAGGTGGTGGTGATGGACATGATAGAGGAACTTCGCCCAAAACCATTGTTTGATTCCCTCTCGAAGAACGTTCCTGAAACCTTGTCAACTCTCCAAAGCAAGACAGACAAGTATATTGCCGTAGAGGAGTTGGCCGAGGCTAAACGAAGAAGACGAGGAAGGGACGACAAGAGGAAGGAACCCGACATTAGGCGAACAAACTACAGGGATGAAGCGAGGAACAAGAGGCCAGACCGAGATTCGAGGCAACGAACGAACGACAGGCGTCCTTGCACTCCACCTTGCTGCCCTGAGTTGATATTGCCCCCTCTCAACACTCCTATCACCCAGGTGCTCATAAAAATCAAGCACGAGGAATTCATCAAGTGGCCTGAAAAAATCAAGACCGATCCTCAAAAAAAGGAATAAAAACAAGTATATGAGTTCACTGAGATCATGGGCACAACACTGAAAATTATTTTTAATTAAAAGAATAAATAGTTGATTTCATTGATATCGCCATTACAAGTCAATATAAAAAAAGGGGGGCTCATTTCATTGATAGTTTACAATTACAAAAGATTACAAATATTTTACAAAATTAAGGAGAAAGAGGGTTGATATTGTCCCCCCCCTTCTCTTGCTCGTCCTCCTGGACTTCTTCCTTCTTCTTAGCTTCTCTCTTCTCCTTCTCGAGCAACTCATGATCCATGTCCATGGCGTCAAGATCAATGCCGAGGTTGGGGTGATAGACAGCTAATTGTCTTTTGCAAAAGTCATACCCCTCACCGAAGTACTTAGAGGCAGCGTTCTTGACTGCCTTTAGAAAGTCACTTGAGGATTTGAATTCCGCAATGGCAAACATCTTGGAGCGAGCTTCTCGGTCTCTTAGTTCAGCAATCAGCATCTCTGACTTCACCAACTTGTCCGCAGCTACGTCTTTGTCGTCCATAAATTGATGATTTTGAATCTTGAGCTCAGCCACCACCTCTTCCAACTTCGCCATGTCCTCAGACTTCTTTTTCAGCTCTGCCTCAACCGCATTCACTTGCTCCACAGATTCGTTCAAAAGTTTCTTATTTCTATGACTCGATTTTGAGCACGAACCATTTCAAGTTCAGCTGAGTCGGCTCGAGTGTTCTGAAAGATGGCGTTGTGATCTCTATCCCTACTTCGGACGGCGAGGGAGGACCCTAGCAGACTGCTTGCTATAACAAAGATTTCATGAGCACCTTAAATAAATGGAGATACAAAAAATAAGAGCTAAGAATGAAAATAGGTGAATACTTAGCCAATACAGTGGATAAATTTAGAAACCAATGATACAACCCAAG
>BRYE01000016.1:12191602-12196602 GCA_030159115.1 Actinidia arguta var. hypoleuca | reverse complement strand
CAAACAAAGCCTAGTTTTCTTAGCTAGCATAAACGGGCCCCAAAAATTTACCGATAAATAAGAAAATTTAACTCAAAATGGGGGAGAGAAAATACCCAGAAAATCGCCGATGAGGAACCGCATTTTCCCGGACCATTTGTTGAAATCGTCCGGAGAAGATGGGACTTTCCACGAATTTTCTCGGCCGCCAACCAGAAATTCTCTACCTTCAGAGAAAGTAAACAACACCACAAGCATGAAAGCCAAACAGAGAATTAGATATCTCAAGGAAGCCATTGATAACGCCAAGAAGTCTCCGAATCAGTCACAGCTAAAGAAAGAGAAATGCTTAGAGAGAGAGAGTGATTTAAGAGTAGGGTTTTGGGTCGGTTTCAATTATTTGTAGCCGTTAGGTTTGGTTTGTTGGAGAGGTTCGGGGGTTGGTTTGGATTCATCCAAAGCTGTGCATGGAGGTCAAGTGTTGTTTGAAATCTGATGATAATCTTTGATTAGCAGTCAATGGTAATCCTATTATTGGCTAAATTAGCCGTTTCAATATCTTTGTTAAAAAAGTGAAATGACTAAAATACCCGTCAAATTAAAATTGTTGTTACTCTTGTGACGTTAATAAAGAGTAACTTTAAAATTTAGGCATAGTTTGAGTAGTTTTTTTATTTTAGATTTTTTAGCTGTTTTTTTATTTTTAATGAACTTCTTAAATAATTTGATCAAAATTTTATAGATTTTTAACTCATTTTGACGAAAGGAACTAGAAAATGTAAAAATTCTCGATCTGATTTGAAAAAAAGTTCTGACAAAAAAAAATATTTTTGATCGATAACTTAGTATTTTTTTTTTCTTTGGTTGATTTTTCCCTAAATTTTAACCAAATTGTTATATTTTTAGATTCCTCCTCTTTAAAAGAACCCGAAAAAGTATAAAATTCTTATCAAACAGTGTCAAAAAATTGAAAAAAATTTGAAACCAAAAAGGCCTAAACTGAAACTTAATATCAAAATTAGAAAGGAAAATTACATAAAAAACCCCATAGTTTGATCATAAGAACAAATTAAAATATATAGTTTCAATTGTAACAAATGAAATATTATAATTTTAATTCGATAACAGTTTAAACCATATGTTAGTTTTCGTCAACCTAGAAAAAGTAAAAAATTCTGATCAAACATGGATAAAAATTTGAAAACAAATGAAAACCAAAAAGCTAAAAAATGTAAAACAAAAATTAGCTAAAATTGAAACTTAATATCAAAATTATAAGGCGAAATTACATTAAAAAAAAATTCAAAGTTTGATTATGTGAATAAATCAAATTTTACAGTTTTAATTGTAATAAATCAAACCCTATAAGTTCAATTCGGTAGCAATTTAAATCATGTGTTAATTTTCATCTACTAGGGCTAACAGAACCAACTGATTCTCGCGCAAAACGTACGAAAATAATTTTGAATACGACTACCCCTTTAAAAGTCATAATCAAATCAATTAATAATACAAATTAAAGAATTTAAGTGTTGTAATTGTATTAAAGAGACCAAATTTGTATAGTAATTCTATGATATATTGGAATGAGAATGGTTTGCACAGTGCTTTTAAAAGTGGTAAAAAACTACATGGCGTGGTTTCGATGCATTTTGGGCGGAAACAATTGGTTCCTTAACTCTTGATGGACGGAGACTAACAGATAGTTTAAATTGTTATTGTATTAAAACTCTAGGATTTGATTTGTTAAAATTGAAACTATAAGATTTAATTTGTTCCTATGGTCAAACCTTGAATTTTTTTATGTAATTTTTTCAAATTCAAATTTTGCTCTCATTATTTTGAAAATTAAAGTTTTTCCTAAAACTTTATTAGTTTTTTTTCTATTTCTGTCTGTCATTTTTGAGTAACTTTGTAAAGGGTTAAAAAAAATAAAAAATTATTATTTTGGTGTTTGAGCGATGCTCCTCCTCCTATTTCAAATTTGGAGAGTAAGAGCATCTACATCACGTTGATTAAAAGTCATTTTAACCTAATTCAATCAATAAAAATTCAAAAAATATTTCACATCAGATTAGTTAAAACAATGTATAAAAATAAATTTGCTATAGCGACGAATCAAATGTATTTTGCACCTCTATATTTTTATATACTATTTAAAACATAAATTATATTTTGCACCCATATACTTTTATTAAAAATTTTATTTATATCAATTAACTTTTTGAACTTGATCCTTCCATCCCTATTCCGTTCAATTAAAAATATGAGTTGAAAAAATTATCACCGTTTAAAAAATATCACAATTTAAAAAATATATCAGTTAAAAAATATTATCATTGAAATAATGTGACCATTTTAAAAATATGATGGTTGAAAAAAAAACTTGAGAATAGAATGAATAAATAGTAAATAAATAATATTCTAATATAATATAATTAGAATAGAGATGCTGATGAAATTAGTGCTAAGAAAGTGACTCGCTAAAAAAAATTGGTGGTTCTTGAGTTATAATTTGGTTCAAATTGATGTGGATGCTCTAAGAAAAATAATTTAATGTTGGACGAATCTGTTAAGATTCTAGCTAAACCTCTAATTTTTTTGGAAAAATTATTTTGTCCTCGTAGAGCAAATTCTAATGGTGCTCTAACCTTTAATTGATTGGTTTAAATAATGAGGTTCACTGTTTTTTTCTTGAGTTGTGACCAATATGTGTATATGTGTTATTTATTGAGTGGTGTATAACATTATTCCAAGGGCACCCAATAATCTCTCTCTCTCTCTCTTCTTGACATCTAATTGTTGTGAAAACCACATGAGTTTTGGCTGACCTTGAACCGAATAGAACTGTTCAAATTGTCTATTTCGCATATTAACAAATATATTCATTCACATACAAATTTTAAATTCATAACTGTAAACTGCAACAGATAAAATTGACTGTTATCTTGTTCTAAAGAATATCAAATTTGTTTGTGTGTGGTCCTGTAGTTTGTGTTTGTGATCATATATGATGGATGATAAACAAGTACTTAGAAATATACTCTATGTTCGTTGTTATTTATAGTTATATTTTGTACATCGATCATGTTAAATCTCAACAGATAAATTTAACTTTCACACGTCGTAGCATTTGTCATATATCTAAACCATAACAGTTGAAATTCAATATATATATATATATATATATATATTGGACATCATGTTAAATTACAACAATTAATATTAACTATTTTGTGTGAAACACAAAATAAAGAGCAACACCAACACAACACATAAATATATCTGTTTCTGTGTTTCTGAATAAATTGTAATTGTCTTCACAAGTTCATGCAAATGAACTCTTCAACTCAATAGATAAATTTAACTTTGACACATTTGTTGCCTTTGTCATATGTCTAAACAACAACAGATTAATTATCTGTTATAAACAAGTACTTAGGAACATCCTCTATGTCAGAGGCTGAATATGACTCTTTCAAATCAACAGGCAAATTTAACTTTGATACATTATTGACTTTATCAAATCTCTTAACTATAACAGATAAAGTCCAATGTCATAAATGAAATTCTTAATGTTGTAAAAATTGAAATGAATCAACAGAATCAGCCTATACAGGTTTCTGATGCTGTCTATACTTTAATTCAGACTATAATATATCATTTTATAGGATCAGTGACTAATAATGATGAAAGTCAAAGATATTTACTTCAAAATCTTAAGTATTTATCTTTAGCACACTTTAGATGGTATAATGATGTTTTCTTATCTAAAGTGTTAATGAGAACTGATGCTCATTCCAGTTATTGGAAAGCTAAATATATTGATGGATTATCGAGCATATTTGCTGAAAAGGTTAGAAATCACCTAAGAGAAATTAATGGTGAAATTGACTATGATAATTATACTTATGGTCAAATAAGAACTGCAGTTATAACTGTAGGATTAAATCTTTGTAATGATTTAAAATTACAGAAATAATTAAAGAAACAAAATTTAACTAATAGGAAAGAATTAGGAGAGTTTTGTGAACAGTTTGCTGTTGATGTTCCAAAAATAGATTATCCATCTAAATCCCATAAAAGGGATAAAAAAGAGAAAAATAGATATATGAAATCTAAGAAAAATAAAAATAAAATTAAGGATGACTATTATAAAAAACCTAGTCATAATAAGGATAAACACTCTACTTCTAAGAAAAGTAAAAAGAGACATGTTAAATGTTTTACATGTGGTAAATCAGGTCATTATGCAAATAGATGCAAAATGAATAAAAAGATTAATAATCTTGAAATAGAAGAAGATTTAAAATCTGAAATTTTAAAACTAATTAATGAGAATTCATCAGAATATGATTCTGAACCAGAATTATCTTTTGGAGATGAAATTAATGATTTAGAAGATTATAGTTCTTCTACTAGTTCTGATGATAATAATTGTAAAAACAATTGTTGTTCTTTAAAAGCTTTAGAAAAAGGTTAATGACCTTACTATTAATGTTTTATCAGAAGAACAGAAAAGCATATTACCTTTTCCTGATCAGATTAATGATCCTTTATTAAAAAGAGAATTTATTGAATCTCATATAAATGATATTTCTAAATATAATGATTTTAAAGGATATTCTTTAAATGAAGTTTTAAAAAGAATAGAAAATAAAAAAATTTCTAGACCAACAAATGTTAATGATTTAAAATTCGAAATTAATAATCTTAAAGAAGAAATCAGAATTCTTAAAGAAAGACAAGATTCAACTGATTTAATTTTAGAAATTATTAATAAAAAATTTGATAAAAAGAAAAAGGTTGTTATAGAAGAACCTAGAGAAGAAGGAACTTCTTGCGAAGAAGCTAAACAGGAATCATTAAATGATGTTCTTGTTATTAACCATATTCCTTATCAGAAATGGTTTATTAAAATAGATCTGGTTATTCATAATGAATATGTTATTGAATGAGCTATTGCTTTAATTGATAGCGGTGCAGATATGAATTGCATCCAAGAAGGATTAATTCCTACT
>BRYE01000016.1:12156602-12161602 GCA_030159115.1 Actinidia arguta var. hypoleuca | reverse complement strand
CGCCTAGTTAGTTGCTGCACCTCATATATATTTTTGGGCGAGCTCATGGTCATCAGAGCTTAAATCTGGTCTGAGTTTGCCTTAATTCCTCATTTGGTCACCGGGAAGCCAAGATTTTTTTTTGAGGAGACACCAAAGATGCATTTGGAAGGGTTTATCATCATTTGGTGCTTTCACAGGATTTCAAATGCTTCCTTTAGGTGGACAATGTGATCAGAAGATTTGAGACTCTTGACGAGCATGTCATCTATGTAAACCTCCATAATCTTTCTAATCAACGTCTTGAACATTTTGTTCACCAGTCTTTGGTATGTCGCCCCTGCATTTTTTAAACCAAAAAGTATGACCTTGTAGTAGTACAGTCCTCTCTCTATGATAAAGGAAGTCTTCTCTACGTTGGGAGGATACATCTTGATCTGGTGATAATCAGAGAAGGTGTCCATGAAGCTAAGAAGCTCATGCTTGGAAGTTGCGTCAACTATTAAGTCAATCTTTGGCAAAGAAAAACTATCTCTTGTTGAGGTCAGTAAAATCAACGCATACTCTCCACTTCCCCCCTTTTGGTGGGCGATAACAACGTTGGCGAGTCAATCCAGGTAGTGGACTTCTCTGATGACATTAGCATTAATGAGCTTAGCCACTTCTTCTTCTATGACTTTCAAACGCTCAGGGGTGAACTTCCTTCTCTTTTGGAGAACTGGAGGATGGTCAGGGTTGGTAAACATCTTGTGCATGGCGAACTGAGGATTGATTCCTGGCACATCGCCCTGAGACTATGCAAAGACGTCATAGTTTTTTTTTAAAAACTCCACCAAAGCACTTCGCAACTCTTTAGTCAGCTCTGTTCCGATCATAATATGGTGATTTGGATAATCTAAATGTATGGAGACTGGAGCAATTTCTTCCAAATGTTTGGTATTTTTTGATTCTTTGGTGTCGAACAGGGTAATCTGTTCTACCTTATCCCTTAATGCCTCCATCTTGGCGTCGACAATCTATAATTGATATCGAACACTTGATTTGGGAAGATATTCAATCTTCATTTCCAAGATAAAGCATTGTCTGGCAATCTTTTGATTGCCCTTCACCTCGCCTACCCCTATTGAAGTGGGAAATTTTATTTTCAGGTGGTAGGTAGAAGTGATTACTTTTGTTCCTCTCAGAATTGGGCGACCTAGAATCGCATTGTAGGGCAAAGGACAATCCACCACAATAAAATCTTGCCAAACAATGGTTTGGTGTGGCTCTATTCCCAAGGTCACTAGCAACTTGATCCAACCAAGTGGGTGCATCGTGTTTCCTCTAAATTCGACCTGAGTAGTATGAAAAGGATGTAGCTTATCTAGTCCAATCTTTATCTTGTCGAACACCAAGATGAATAAGATGTCCGAGGAACTTTCATTACCAACCAAGATTCTCCACATGTTGAAATTAGCGATGGTAGCAGAGATGACCAAGGCGCCATTATGAGAGAGATGCAAACCTCTCAGATTGTCGTTGGTGAATGTGATGGGCTAGTGAGTACGGGCTGCAGTCAAGGAAATGTTATAAACTTCTTCTTCAGTTTGCCCACTGGCACTTCTGGCGTCTCTTCCTGGGTGAGCTTGAATATCCTCTTGAACCAAACCCAACATAGATCACTTGGATATCACCTATTGTTGGCTAGTTGTCGCCATATCTTCTCTCGAGCAAGTTGGCTTACGGGCGATCATCAACGTACTTTATCATATATCCTTTCTTGATTAGGTCAACGATTTGCTCCTTTGGGGGTCAGTCCTCAGTGTTGTGTCCATTGTCTCGGTGGAACTCACAGTACTTGTTTTTGTTTTTCCTTTGGGGGTCAGTTTTGATTTTTTTAGGCCATTTGATGAATTTTCGTTTTTGACTTTTGTAAGCACCTAGGCAATTGGAGCGTTCAGGGGTAACAATACGAGGTCAGGCCAGCAAGGTGGACTGCGCGGGCACCTATCGTTAACTTTTCTTCTCTGATCTCAATCTGACCTCCTGCTCTTCACCTCGTCTCTGTAATTATCTCGCTTAGAGTTAGGCTCTTTTCTCCTCTGGTCATCTCTTCCTCGCTTCCTGCCCTTGGCCTCAACCAATTCCTCTACGGCTATGTATTTGTCGGCTTTACTCTGGAGCGTCGACTGGGTTTCTGGAATATTTTTGGACAAGGAATCAAGTAGTGGCCCCGAGCAAAGTCCTTCCATCATCGCCATAACTATCACCTTATCACTGGTGTCCTCCACCTCTAACACAGCTTGGTTGAACCGCTTCATGTAGTCTTTCAAGCTTTCATCCTCTTTTCGGTAGATCGTGAATAAGTGGGAGGTGTTTTTCTGTTTGACCCTACAGCTCATGAAGTTGGCGATGAAGAGTCTACTTAGGTTGCTAAACGAATCAATGGTTCTTAGAGATAACTTTCTGAACCATGTTCTCGGCGAACCCTTCAAGGTTGCTGATAAGGCTTTGCACATCACCTCGTTAGAATATCCCTGAAGTGTCATCAAGTTCTTATACGAGTCCAAATGGTCCATAAGATCGGTCTTTCCTTCGTATATCCCGAGCTGGGATGGTAACTTGAATTTGAATAAAACTCGGCTCCTCATTATTCTATCAGTGAATGGCAGTTTTGTTTGTCGCACTAAGGCGTCCATGGTAACCGGAGCTCCTGTACCAATGTTGATTGTGTTGATTCAGGCATCCAGGTCTCTGATCTTCTAAGTGGTGGACTTATCTCGGTGTCTGGGCACCAGGTTGTCTTGGTGAGGTGTCATTCCTCTTTTTTTGACCTCCTCGCCCTCTATTGCGGGAGTTCGGCTGGATGATCGGGATTCTGACAAGACAGGGCTTCTTTCTTGCCTTGGATGTGGATTTGGCGACCGGCAATGTTGGTTTCGTGCTCGGCCAGTACTCCAGTGACTATGAGACTCGTCGTCGCCTGATCGGTGAGAGCAATGAGACCATTCAACTTCAACAATATGTGTTGCAAAAAGAGGCGGTGTGTTATTCGTGGTGAGGTACTGTATCAGCCGGTGTTATTCTCATTCATGATCCGTATTTGTTCGGCATACCGTGCATCTCACGGTGGAGGCCCTCTAAGTCCGGAACTTGGCTGGTATTGGCCATGGAATTAGTTCTGTTATCCAAATGGCTGCTCACTTGGTCAATGTAACAAACGGCTGGTGCATAAAAAGTTTAAAAACTGTCGTTCCCACAAACGGCGCCAAACTGTTATGGCAAAAAATTGAGGGCGAGCAACTAACAGTCAGTTACTATTTTACCTCAGCAACAACTCGAACGACTTGCGCAGATGAACAAAAGTAACTAACCGGGGTGAGGCCGCTCAAAATTCCTCCGGCGTGGAGATCAAACCAAGGCTAACATAAGCTAAGTAATGAAAAAGTAGAGCTATAAGTGCTTGTATGTGAGAGTTAAATTGTACATTTTCATAATGGGTGAGCAGTCTTTTTATAGTTGGAGAATGGAGAGCCGTATAAAGAAAGTACGGCATGATCTTTGACAGCTAAGTATAGAAGTATATCCCAGAGATATTGGAGTAAACATAAGAGATTGTCATATGGAGAATATCCCGCAATTATAGAAGTCGTGAAGGAGAGAGACTCCTCCTGGAGACGGAGTCTTTGGGCGACTATATATCATCATCACCCTCAGGCGAGGTGGAGAATGTATGGCTTGTTCATAGTTTAGTGTGAATATTGGCGACCTAAACTTCATAGAGCAAGATAAATAACTCGTACGAGAAGTGGTGAATTTACCCCACATCATTAACAATAATGGATTCTAATCGATCCAAGGGTAAGAATGAACGATTTAGCCAAGATAACAAAAGAGAGAAATTGAGTTTAGGAAAAGTGGGTTTTTCCCTTGAAGAGATATATGAGAGAGAAGATTGTGCGGAGGATGCTGAGGAGAGAGAAAATATTGACGTCTGTTTTTTCCCGTTAGTTTTTGAGGTGTCTTTTGCTGAGTTGGCTATTTACTAACACTGTCTGATCCTTTGAGCGGTTGGCAACCTGTGATTGGCTAAAGGGCACCACTTATGCTTGCCACCATGGTATCGGAGTTCGAATCCTCTGAAGTGGAGATTTCATAAAATGGTCCTGAAGTGTACAAAACGATATCGTTTTAATTAACTAAAACGACGTTTTATGTTAACACCTTGTTTTGGTCTTGAAATGTATAAAACGATATCATTTTGTACACTTCAAAACCACTTTATCAGTCTCATACTTCAGATAATCCGAAACCATGGTATCAGTACCCAAAATATTCTCCTCTATAAAGATACAAGTTAGAAGAGACTAGAATGGAGCCGGGACCAACTTCTACTGCATTCTGTTTTAAAAATTGTGCTAAAGAATATGCCACAACTTTATGTTCAATACCTATTTATGAGCCAAAAATAATTTTAAAAAAATTATTTTTTAAAAAACTTTATTTTTATACTTTTTGATTTTTGCTTTTAAATAGTTAAATTTTATCTCAAGTTCAGCTACAACAAATACCGACGGCCTCCCATAGTGCGACATCATATATGATTTTTCTTTCTTCATTCTTCTTCCTTTTTAATTAGTTTGCATATAAAAATAAAATTAACTACATTTACATAAAATTGAGCCGAGCCAAGCTGAGGTTTGTGCAGCCAAGCCAAGCCGAGCCGAGCTTTAAGTACAATCCGAAGCAGTAACAGGAAGTTATGCTTGTTACTACCCCCCTAGAATGTGACAAAATCTACTGTATGTTAGTATGAAACACAATAGCAACAAAGAGTTTCGGGGCGCGCACATCAAATCAGAAAGAGAACAATGTTCTACGATAGCCTTGTAATAACGAATCAATTTTTATGGCATTTGGTATACAATTCAACAACAAAATCATATTAACAGTCGATCTACATGTGATCAAATCTAGTGCCACGTCTGCCACTGGGATTGTAAGAGGGGATGGATCAAATTCGTCATGGTACGAACCCAAGA
>BRYE01000016.1:12124102-12131602 GCA_030159115.1 Actinidia arguta var. hypoleuca | reverse complement strand
TCCGAGTAGAAGAGGAAAATATGCCATGCAAGTTACCCTCTAACCCTGATGTGGCCTTGGGATCCCCACCTGTCAAAGAGCAATGACCTAGCTCTGATGCAGAGACACCCGTCGAACTTGCTATGGAGCGACAGTCTAGTGGCGGTGTTCACCCAAACTCGATCAAAAATAATACTAGATATTTGATTCTCCCACAATTGCCCCTCAACTCGCATGAGGTCGGTCATCGACTATAGAGGTTATGGGAGGTGGCTACCAATGATCCTTAGTATGGGGAAGCTCGAACACATGATCTCGTTGGCGCCTGCAAGTTGTCCCTTCGCTGTCCTCTAACTGTCATTTCATTCTCTTGTAGTGCCACGCATCGGTGCCAAGTTTGTTTATAGCTCAGTTAAGGCAAGGACATCAAAGTGATGCACCTACCCTTAGGTGTTGTTTGGACAAGAGCTTACGATGATCTCCGGGCCACGTGTCAATACAAGGATCGCTCTAAGCTGAATTAGAGCAAGGAATCTGAAGCGCCCTAAGGTCCTATTTGGGTAGGAACTTGTCACATTTGAGGCCGCCTATAAATAGTGAGTCCTAGCCAGATCCTTGTATTGACACGTTTCACCTTTCTTCTAAGAGTATCACAGAAAGAGAAAGTGTGAGCGTTTCTTAGCATCTAAGAATCACCATCATCACATTGTCACCTGTCTGCCATCTCTGACCGCACCCTAGTCTTCGACAAACCAGTCTCCATCCTTCAACCACCTTTAGACCATCATTGTAAGTCTCCTTTTGGGTTTTTCTAAAATACTTGTATTTTTTGATATATTTGTTTTTCAATCCGGTCTAGGTCTTTTTTAATCTACATTTGATGTCTTGCATCTTCACTTTTAGGCAATTGTCTATTTAAGGGTGTTGTGGGTCTGTTGCGGTGGTCCATCCACTATTGACGGGCAACCATTAAGCTTTTTGGGGTCCAAGGGTCTTGGGTTGCCCTTGGATCCGTTTTTTCCATTGAAACGGGGTTGACATTTGCTTGTTTTGTTGAATCTGGTGACTCAGTTTTTTATTAACATTAGGATTTCATCCCCTTGGGTTAGGATTTTTCCCCTAAGTTATTCTTAAAAATTGGACATCGTAGTATGTATATAGGACACATGGGACAGAGCTCGAAGCTCACATTGAGATCGGCTAACTCTATACTCGAACGTTATGTTTACTGCTGCCCCTATCTAGTATGGAGCTTGTTTAGACTGCGGCGTTTCTGTTTCAAAATATGGAGTTAAACCAAGCCCAACTTTTAGTGCACAACATTGCCATATTGACATAGTTTAGGAGGGACCATGAGATCCCGCATGACGTCTTGATAGAGATGCCCGATCCCAATAAGGTGGAGACCATTGTGGAAAGAGTTGGGGATCGCATCCTAGACTGCATGTGGCTAATACATCAGGTCGTACTCCGATTCGCGATAAGTCCACTGTTGAAGGAAAATATGGCGCGGTGTCGACTTTCATAGCCAACATTCTCTAGGACTTTCCTCTCCTCTTCCACCAATTACACATCTTTCATGGCTACCTTCGTACTTACTATGGCAAGGTAACAATGTTGGACTGCAACTTGGTCTCCATAAAATGTTTCCTTTCCACTAGAGGCGGTGAATTTGATGACCTAGTACAACATAGAGGCGGCTCCCTTAATCTTGTGTGACCAATCTCTACCAACAATCGCATTATAGGAAGAGGGAATATCAACTACTACAAACTTAGTCTCCAGCTCTTGGGAACCAACTCGGATTTTGAGTATTAAGATTCCCAATGGCCAAAGAGCTTGAGCAACAAACCCGACCAACGGAGCTCAAGCTGGCTTTAGATCAACCTTAGACAATTTTAGTTGTTTAAAAAGATCATAATATATCACCTCAACCGAACTGACGAAGTCCGCTAGGATTCTTTTTGTTGGAGCCTACGGAATTTTTCACGACCTAATTATAGTACATACGCATAATACCAAAAAAATTTAATCTAATTGGCATAGACTAATCTACATGATTAGAATCATACCCTTGTTGATTCCAAGCAGCAACAGGTATCAACCTCTTGATCACAACCTCAAGTTTTTTATTCTATTCCTCACACACACCTTACCCCAGAGAGAGTGGACTCGCCGCTGCTAGGGTTCTTAGAATATTTCTCTTAACCCTAGCTGTTATATAGAGCGTGTATATATAGGCTACATGCTTTTTACTTTGGTGTGTATATTTTTTTTATCTAAATGCAGTTTTCAAGTGTAGGAACCTACCAGTGCAGCATAATACTCAGAAGTACCGAAGTCATTTTTCACAGAGAGCTGATTTGCAAGATTGAGTTTTGTTGCACGTGTAAAAACTGTAAAAATATATTTTTGTGATTTTTGGAGAATAATACAAATGAAATATAAACTATAAATGTAAAATAGCTCGGTTCAAGTATTTAGTCTTCTTCTAATTTAAATGTTCTAATATCTTCTCTCACTTTAACTCAATCACATTTCATATATATTATGATATTGTTCAAAAGATTTAACGACGAAAAGTGTATTTTATGTCTGTAGATTTATTTATATAATCAATAATAGATTTTGGATATGATTTCAAACACCTAGAATGCAATTGATCTAAGCTTACTTGTATCGAATGTTTTTATTGATAAATAATCAAAGATATGTACAATTTTGAGTTTTAATTTTTAACAATACCACAAAGCATGGCCTTGTCCTTTCTTGTCCCATCCATCTCTATATATATGTATATGAAAATGAATATATATATATATATATATATATATATATATATATATATAAAGATATATATAAAAATGGACATATATATATATACATATATATAAAGAAATATAGATATAGAAATAGATATATTTATATATATATGGATATATATATATATGAGAAAGAGAGAAGAGTGTGAGAGAGAGAAAGGGATGGCTGAGTGATGGGAAAGAGGGAGAGAGAGAAAAAATCATGATGAGAGAGAGAGTATCAGAGAGAGAGTGGCTGTGACAACACGCTTGTCTTTTGTAATTAATACTCTGTTGAACTTGTGGACTACCGGTAGTGTTCAAATCACTACTGGTAGTGAATATTTTGAGATTTTCTTCTGGAATTATAACTACCGGTAGTCCTTAAATCCACTATCAGCAGTAACCTACTTTGATTGCTCAAATCTCCTCTAAATTACTCTTTTTGACTGCAAAATATTTAAAAATCCGCTTGCGCAAAATAATGATTAAGCTATAAAAAATATATGCGCAAGAATGCTAAAATGTGGCAGAATTCAATGGATAAAATATAATATTATGTGTCAATCACACACCCCAACTTAAATTTTGTTAGACTCTTGGCAAATTGCTCCCAACATCTAATTTGACTTAATCAGTGATTCGAACATTACGTCACACTTGAGGCCTTTTAAATTTTACAACAATGATCCAAAGATTTAAAAACTTTTGTTAAATGCCAAATTCATTTACAACTACTCAATTTATTTTTTTAGTGCAACCAAACATATCATTCGTTCAATCCATCCATTCACATTGAGTTTCAACTTCAAAACTCACAAGGGGTATGTCACTCTCAACAAAATTCACACAATACAACTAGGTATAACCCCCAAAAGCATGCTTTTGTAAATGATTAAAATAAGGAATCCATAAATTTACATGCTTTCCAAAACTCAATATAAGGAGTATACATTCTATTCTACAAATAATGAAAGGAACGCACAACAGAATAGTCATAAACAAGTTATAAAAGATATTATTCAATTCAATGCACAATTAACGGCACCATTAGGATTAACATAGACTTTGAAACTTGTATTAATCTTGGGTGTCAAAAATTGAGTTAGACCAAAAAGGAATGACAACTTTCAATGTGGTGCAGATTTCTACTCAAAATTTGTTGTCATCTAACCCAAACTACTACTTACATCTCATGTCTACACCACAGGTCGTGACCTATTCCGAATCTTCTTCCTCCTATTCATCCCCATCATTTCTCCATTCCTCTTTGGGTTGCTTCGAAGGTTTCTTTGAAAAGGAAGACGGGTGTTTTTAGGCTAGAGTGAGAGAATGTGTTTTGTTTTTGGTGGTTGAGTTAGAGGTTATATTTTGAAGGGTCCAGATTTGCTCAATCTTGGCATTCCTGCAATGTTCATCTTATTTGGTACCCTAATTTTGCATTTTTGAACTCCCTCGACTTGTCTTCTTTTTTTTTTTTTAATTTAACCCCCAATCAATAATTCTAAACATCCTCAACACCTCTCAACTCTTCTTTTTACGTCGTGGCCCATTTCCCAACCCACAATTTGGTTCTTAGGTTTTAGAATAACGGGTTTTCAAGTGTTTAAGCTCAATTATGGCTCAAAGGAATTAGACTCAAAATTTATAGTCTTATTATGAAATGAATGTCATTGTATCATTCACTAAGTGCCATAAATTACAAAATGAACAGAATTGAAATCAGATATAACATGTTATGCCTTTGTTTGAATATTATGTTCCCGCAACAAAAAGAAAGGCTCAAAGTTTATGAATTGGATATTAAGTTTTCACTCTTTATGTCAAGACTTCATGATTGCATGATAGTTGAACTTCAGTCATTGAATTATGCTATTGTAAGCAAATATGGCCTACGATACAAACATATAATCAAGCTTAAGTATCATTCCAATTCAATAGGGCAACAGAGCATGCATGAGTCAAATATGTTCTTAAGCCACTGATTAAACTAAAATTTACTCAAAAATTTAAAAATTTGACACTTTTTACTCTTTTATACAAATTAACTATTAAAATAAAAAATATACTATCAGAAACTAGACTAACCCTCACCCCACCCCCAAATTGAAATATGCAGTGTCCTTAATGCAAAACGAGAACAATTATAAAAAAAGAGAACGAAGTCACCTGTGAGCGTAACATCCCGTCAAATAGTGTAATAACCTGTGAATCTAATCACATATACTCCACTCAATGTTCATTCTACAAAATGGATGTTAAAACACATACAAAAATGTACAGTTTAAGAAGATAGTATAAAAATAAAGCATAAATAGAAAAAAATAACTATATGTACAAAAATCAACCTAGAATCATCGGGTGGTTTCCAAATGTTGAAAATACCACCATCCAGTTGGATGGTGATGAACAAAGGATTCCAACTTAGATCATTTGACAAAATTGTATCCGACCATATCAAATGATCAGATACTTTAAAAAATTTATTTTTATGGCGCCTTAAATATCCATATTCTACCATGAGTCCATCTTTAACCAGTATAATTTTGAGGTTGTTGACCAACTGAATGAGATAAGAATCCACAATCCAATTAAATTCGTCAACACCAAGAAAATTGATTAGTCCTACGTCAATTGAGGACTTAATTGGACAATCAAGTAACTCACTTTTATCCTCACATTGAGTATATTCTTTAGGCGGTGTGACTAAATCTTGTGCAAGGGTTTCGTGGTCCTCGCTAATGAGCTCAACCTCAAAACTATTGAGTTTGCTTTGTGCTTTGCACACCTCATTGTTTTCTTCCTCACAGTGGGTATCTTCCTCCCGTCCTGGTTCTTGTTGCAATGCCTCCCCAAATGCAGTTAACTCACCAAGCTGGGTTATGATGTCCATAACATTTTGGGTAATTTAAGCGTTGATGATTTGTTGATTTTGCATGAAAACCTACAACGTGTCCTCAAAGATTTTTGTTTTTAGGTAGGTTTGATACACATCTAGACCTAAGAGATATTGCCCTTGTGAACTATAAATTGCTGCAAAATTTTATTGTCCATAAGACCCTTGCCCTATTGGGGTCATGTATTGGTGTGGTTCAATGTACGGCAATTTGTTAGACCAAAAGGGTGGAAGTGGGTATGTGGATGCGTTATAGAAATCCCATTCATAATTGGACTGTGGCTTTTCAAAATTATATTTGAAAGGTGTCATTTATTTTTTTAATTTTTAATTTTTTTTTCAAACGAAAATAAAAAATTAAATACTTGCAACTCTTGTGATGAAATCACAAAAACTCAATCTTGGCGATTTAGCTCCCCAACAACGGCGCCCAAAATGCTTGTCACTTTGGTGTGTATATTTTTTTATCTAATTGCAATTCACAAGCGTAAGAACCTACCAATACAACATAATACTTGGAAGCACCGAGGTTATTTTTCATAGAGAGCTGATTTGCAAGATTGAATTTTGTTGCAAGTGTAAAAATATATTTCATTATTTTTGGAGAATAATGCAAATGAAATATAAACTATAAATATAAAATGGCTCGATTCAAGTACTTAATCTTCTCCTAACTTAAATGTTCTAACATCTTCTTTCACTTTAACTCAACCACATCTCATTTATATTATAATATTGATCGAAAGATTTAATGATGAAAAGTGTATTTTATGTTTAAAGATATGTTTGTGAAATCAATAATGGATTTTGGATATGATTTCAAACACCTATAATGTAATTGATCTAAGCATTACTTGTATTGAGTGTTCTTGTTAATAAATAACCAAAGATATGTACAATTTCAAGTTTTGATCTTTAACAATACCATTAGTCATTTCTAAACAAACATTAAAACCATTTTGAAAGAGAGAAAAAATTAATTCATCGAATGGTCAGAAGAGAACGTAGTTCTCGAACCGAGCCTCTAAACCTACTGCATCACAATTAAGAAAAACTCAAACATAAATTTAGATAAAATAGAAAATATAAACATGAACTCAGAAAAGAAATGAAAATAACATAGCATAACATAAATGGAAAAATACAAAATTAAATAAGAAGAACTTACAAACTTTAATCAAAAGA
This sequence comes from Actinidia arguta var. hypoleuca, assembly GCA_030159115.1. Classification (NCBI taxonomy): domain Eukaryota; kingdom Viridiplantae; phylum Streptophyta; class Magnoliopsida; order Ericales; family Actinidiaceae; genus Actinidia; species Actinidia arguta. Next base: position 12,124,741 of record BRYE01000016.1, on the reverse strand, counting down.
GTGGAATTCGAAAATACAAATCTTGAACTTCAACTTGAATCTAATCTAAAACTAACCTAAACTACTAAAATGAAAAACGAAAAATATGGAAGTGAAGTCAAGTGTCTCAGGAGCTCCCCCTTTTATGCATGTATGAGCCTTCTCCTTTTCACGCGTGTGTGAGCCTTCCAAATCCCCAACCACCTGCCACAAAGCATGGCCTTGTTCTTTCTTGTCTCATCCATCTCTATATATATGCATATGAAAATGGATATATATATATATATATATATATGAGAGAGAGAGAGAGAGAGAGAGAGAGAGAGAGAGAGAGTGTGTCAGAGAGAGAGTGGCTGTGACAGCACACTTGTCTTTTGTAATTAATACTCTGTTGAACTTGTGGACTATCGGTAGTGTTCAAATCACTACCGGTAGTGAATATTCTGATTTTTGCCTCTAGAATTATGACTACCGGTAGTCCCTAAATCCACTACCGACAATAACCTGCTTTGATTGCTTAAGTCTCCTCTAAATTGCTCTTTTTGACTATAAAATATTTAAAAATTCACTTGCGCAAAATAATGATTAAACTATAAAGAATATATGCACAAAAATGCTAAAATATGAGAGGATTCAATGGATAAAATACAATATTCTGTG
>BRYE01000016.1:12096602-12101602 GCA_030159115.1 Actinidia arguta var. hypoleuca | reverse complement strand
AAAGAATGAGACGCTCCGTAATTATAGAAAAAGAGGGGATGGAAGTCTTGGAGGATGTTGGCAGGACCCTAGAAGCCAAATTCGTGGAAGACCTAACTCACTATGAACTTAGTGAGCCAAGCTTGGATACCTACTTCCTCGTTGGCTAAAATATGAAGGAGCGAGAAAGAACCTAGCTTATCGAGTTCCTAAAAGCAAACATCGAGGTCTTCACATGGGCGTTATACAAGATGTCGGGAATTGACCCAAGCTTCATCAAGTACGAGCTTAACGTCATGCCTGAAGCTCATCCTAAGAAGTAGCGGGAAAGAAGGTCCGCGATCGAGTATGTAGAAGCGGTGATAGAAGAGGTTGAGAAATTAAAAGAGACAAGTGTAATAACATAAGTTCTCTACCCGAGCTGGCTATCCAATACAGTGGTGGTAAATAAGAAAAATGACAAGTGGAGAGTGTGTATCAATTTCACAAGTCTCAACCGAACTTGTCCGAAGTACTGCTTTCCCTTGCCAAAAATTGATCAATTGGTGGACTCAACATCCAACCATGCCCAGATGAGCTTCTTGGATGCTTATCAAGGCTGCCACCAAATAGCAATGCACGAGCCATATAAGAAGAAAATTGCATTTATCAGCCCCGCGACGTCTTTTGTTACAAGGGTCCTTTGGGCTAAAAAATGCTGGAACCACAGACAAAAAAATGATCACCAAGATGTTCTTGTAGGGAGTCAGCCCGAGCTTGTAGTTGACCACGGCGAGCTCTTCTGAACACTCCTCAATTTCATTGTACAACTCCCAATATCTTTTGTTATAATTGCGGAGCATCTAATTCTTGCATTTGCAGAGTGTCAAAAGTGAACTTACACCCTTTGATGCTTTTATGTTGATCACGAATTGGGCCATGAATGACTTAGACATTTGGAGAAAGCTCCTAATGGATCTCAGTGGGAGCTTCTCGAACCATTTCAACATGAGGTCGCCTAGGCTCGATGGAAACACCATGCACATTAGTGCATCGACATGATTCCAAAGTGGCATCATCTGACGGAAGTGTTTGATGTGCGACCTTGGGTCTGATTTCCATTCGTAGATGTTGAACTTCTCCAAAGGTTCCATTCCATCAACCTCGAGCGTGAATGGGGTTTGGTACCTCGGGAGGAGCTGATTCTTCTACATGGACTTTAAAGTCCTTGCTTTTGACCCAGTCGAGAAGGTTGCTCTTGCAGCAGCTGCTGCTCTGGCCACCAACTTCGCTAACAAGTCACCGTCTCCTCAGCTTCGTTTGGCATTAAGGGTGTGGAGAAGGTCCACGTCGGAGGTAGTTCGACTTGGTGGAGCCCTTCATCTAGCCGAAGCCACAGTATTGTTGTCACTTTGCTCTCAGCCTCATCGTAGTAAAAAAGGGATTGTTTGCCCTTTGCGTCGCCCCGAGGCACGGCCTCTCATCGAATTGACCTCACCTTGGACGGCCCTTCACCAGCCTTGGTGGTTGGCATTTCAAATTATTGGCCACTAAAACCTACCTTAGTTTTGCCATTTTAGTTTGCATTTATTTGATGGTAGCATCTTGGTTGTCTTCTTTGCCACTAGGGAATGACTGACCTGGCCTTTGCTTGGAAGGGCCCTAGGCCGCCCTCTAACCATCGACCAATAGTTTAGTTCCCCTCTCACCCAAAATTCTGGGCACTAAAGGGTACTACCTTTGGGTTTCTCGATTACCTTTGCCGCCATTCATGCTTTTGGATGCCATAATAATCGCTTCTTGTTAATGTCTAGGGTCGACTTCCCACAGACAACGCTAATTGTGAGATAGTGGGAATAGAAAAGAAATCGAAAGTTAACACCGGCTGTGGCTAGCTAAAGCATGTTAGTGGCAAAGGTTGTTGGTTGGACATGTGAGACAAGAATAGTGAGAAGGGCTGGTTGGAGCTGTTCTGGCTATTTGACGGTTAAGTTAGTAACCAAAAATGTAGAGAGAGAAAAAGAGAGTATATAGCATGTGAGTTGAAATTGCATACTCATTAGAGAGGAAAGGCCTAGCCTCTTATAATATAGCTTGATCCGTGCTTGGATGCGCCTGCTACCATATCAATGAGTAGGCGGCTGACCCAATTATGCTCATAGGGCATGGTTGGTGCTAGCTTATCACGTCATTGACTTCTAGACTCAAGTGTGCGGGTGGCAAAGAAAATTTTTCCGTGCAAGTTACCCTCTGACCCTTATGTGGGCTTGGGATCACCGCCTTCCGAAGTGCATCCATCGAGCTCTGGTACAAGATGCGAGTCAAACTTGCTATGGAGTAACAGTCCGGCGGCGATACTCGCCCAAGCTTAATTGGATATTTATCCTTCCACAAAAAATTTGATGTTTTCTCTTATTTGCAGTGTTAGAAAGGATCGAGAGTTCAACCTAAAATTAATTGAAAAAAAATATAGTAACCTCTAGATTAGATATACTAAACTTGGGTAATTGACATGAGTAATGTGGGACAAGTCTGACATGCAATATTACTGTATTTTATGTGAATTAGAATCATGAATTGGGTATTTTTTATTTTTGATGACCAGAATCCTATTGTGAGCTTTTCTAGATTTGGTCAATGAATTGAAAAAATCTTAGTATTTTTGTTGCCAATGGCTAGCCATTTAGTACTATCAACTAGTTGGTAGAGATGGAAATAAAATCGGTTCCACCCACCTCTGTTCTGATCGGGGCGAACATCCTCATACTTTTACGAGGATGGGGATGGGGATGAAAAAAAAAACAAATAAAAATTGAGGCGGGGGCGGAGGGCGGGGATGGTTTTGCATGCCTCCACCACGATACCCTCCCTGATTCTATCCTACTAGAATAATATATATTTTATTTATTATATTTTATACTCTTTAGTATATATTTTTTATTATTTACTAATAATAAATCTAAAAAAGTATAATGACAAGAAATAGAAGAAGAAGAAAAAAAAACATGGAAGAGGGAAGGGCAGAAAAATTTGATCCCGTAGGAGATGGGGATGGATTGGTCAATGTAATTCCCGTTAGGGATCGGGGAGGGGAGGGGAATACCTATTGACAGCGGGAATGGAGATAGGATTTGAGACGTCCGCCCCGTTCCCATCCATGCTAGTTAGGCCCATAAAGCTTCTTCTTGGAGGAGAAGATCTTTGAAAGAGGTTCTTTGTCTAGTTTCAAGATCAAAATCCTTAGTACATATCAACTGAGATTGAAGTTCACTTAATGTGTCCCTGGTTGCGACAATGCGACTCAAGAAATTAAGAATTCGATGTGAATGATCTAAAAAAGGAATAGATAAAGTCTTCACATAAGCGTTTTCAAATATACATACCCCAAGCCGAGCATCATTGATGAAACATCGGTATAAACTTTTAAAATTATCAGGCACCATCGCGATTGTTCGTCCATGTGATAAAAGGCCCACTCCATCAAAATTCCATGAAACTGATTGGCCCAGGAGAGAAGTTTCATTGGCTCCCAATTTGTCTGCCGAAGATAACACTTGATTGAAATCACCGTTGCATACTATAGGCAGGCTCATAATGTGATTCAAAATACTTTCCAAAATAGATTGTCGTTGCGATACTTGATAAGATAATGTAGAGTAGGCGTGGTATACCAACGACCCTCCTCCACTCATTTGGTTGCTTCATTATCACTCATTCTGACATTTGTTAGAAATAGTGTATTACACATATTTGTGTGTATTGTAAACTAAGGAGTTTCTCATATTAAAATAACCAAAACTACCTTACAAAATCTTAGTCTACCTTTGAAGGAGTTGCTTTAGATATCTGTGGCATGATATGATGTTTTCAACTTTTTATACTTATTATTCGCTTTACTCACTCTCCAGAATTTTCTCCTCTGATTATTTGCTAACAATTTAGCTATATTGTGATAGGTGAAAAGATGGACAAAGAAAATAAACCTAACGTCTGCATTGTGAGACGTCTTGGCCACGATTCATTTTTTTGTTTTCTTTGCATTGACAAATTTTCTTTTGCAATAGTGTCATCATTAAGTTCTTATTATTACCTTTTCCATTGTAGGGAAGTCGGCTTTGTTGGATTTGCCTCGTTACGGTATGAGATCTATTTTATCCATCTAATGGATATATCGTTCCAACGTAGGGGCGCTTTTCACAGCTTTGCCGATGCGATCGTTCTCATTGATGGCGTCGAGGGTATCTGCCATCAAACAAAGGCTATCTTACAATAGCTACTACCTAATAGTTTGTTGCACTATTAGTTGTTAGCAAAGACCACCTATGTCTTTGCTCCAGAAGTGAATTCCTTACCGCAAGTGTACGAGTCGCGAAGTAGTAATAAACTCGAAGTACGAATATCGATCTCATGAGGAGCAGTGCCAAGGTAAACGCAAAATACTAAAAATATTAAAATGCAATCCTAACGTAATCCTAGCTTATGCTTCAAAAAGAGAAAAATAAAATTTATATTTTTTATTTTTTGATTGATTTAAATTAAATTACGAAAGTAATTAAAAACTGATTTAAAATTTAATATTAAAAATGACTCCGAATTAATTGATCCAACCAATCGAGTTTCTCAGAATTCCAATGGAGGCTTCGTATAACTCAAATCCTTCGACTACGTCGTGAGTTTCGGATTCAGAAAATTTAGATTTTAAAAACACTTGTTCTTACAATCTTCAATTTTTAAAATAAATCCGATTGTTTTAATCATGGTCGTGCATCATCGATTTGTGCAGCATATATACTAAACCCAGCTCACGCATAAACGTTACAAGACAGCGTATTTACTGAGTTAGCAATTCATGCATATACGTTACCGAACATAATAGGACGCTCAAGTTTTCGAAAGTATCTAGAACAAAGAAGAAGAAGAATAAAAATTAGAAAGATCTAACGGTGAATATTATTTTACCGCTATTGTTCATCCTCGATCCCCAATTGATCTTCACAATTGATCCCGAGTTGGAAAAAAATTAGCCATGCACGGCTATAAAA
>BRYE01000016.1:12046602-12051602 GCA_030159115.1 Actinidia arguta var. hypoleuca | reverse complement strand
TTTCAGCGAAACATTTGTTAAAGAGTATGTATGCATAGCATAGGAGACCCTGATTTCAAAGCCCCTATTTAGTTAACTCTTTTTATTATTATTATTATTATTATTATTATTATTATTATTATTATTATTAAGGTCTAGTTGGACTAGCAGTTTTTGTGCTAATTTTATTTCTTGGTTTGTTTTCAAGTGTTTTTGTTTTATTAAACTCTTTTTATTGTTTTATCGGAATTTTATATTTTTTCGGTTATTGTTGATGTGAGAAATCTGAAAAAAAATACTATTGACAAAAAAGCTAATTTTTTAAGTAAAAATAATTTTTGTTGTCTTTAGTAAATTTTTCCAAAATTATATGATTTTTTTTATGTTCATGCTTATCTCACCAAGAGGAACCAAAGAAGTGTAAAAATTTTAACAAGCGATCAAAATTATTGATTAAAAATCAAAAAATCAAAAATCAAAATAATTAGAGTTTTTTTTTTATATAAATAAAACTAGAATAATTAAAGTTGGTCTTAATCTGTTTTATCCTTTGCTAGTGCTAGAGGTTAATGTTCATTAAGAAAAAAATATTAAAGAAAACTAGGATAATTAAAGTGGGTCTTAATCAGTTTTATTCCTTTGCTAGTGCTAGAGGTTAATGTTCATCAGGAAAAATTTATTTAAAAAAACTAGGCTAATTAAAGTGGGTCTTAATCAGTTCTATTCCTTTGCTAGTGCTAGAGGTTAATGTTCATTAAGAAAAATTTATTAAAAAAAAAATAGGATAATTAAAGTGGGTCTTAATCAGTTTTATTCCTTTGCAAGTGCTAGAGGTTAATGTTCATTAAGAAAAAATTATTACATAACTATCTTATCTAGAGGACACCCTTGTCTCTTTTGGTTCTTCTATTTTTTATTTTGGAATTCCTTACTTGTTTTAAGGGTAGGTTTGGCTCTAATGTGAAAAATAGCTTTCTTAATTCTATGTTTTTAGTATATTTTGCACCTTTTGAAGGTTTAAGTATTTTCTAATTTTATGAACTTTTAGCAAAAATTTTTTTAATGATTTTAAAATTAACAATTAAATTTGAAAAATTACAAAACAAGAGCTTAATCAATAAGATGCTTTTTGATAAAATAATGTTTTTGGATTTTTGAATTTGATTTTTGATTTTCGACGTCGTATCTTAGCTATAACACAAGGTCCATTGCATTATTTGAATAATTAGCTTTTTTAATTATCTTAATTCTTTTTGCTTTATAGTGTATTTTTTTCATTTTCTTATTTTTGGAAATTTTAGTCTAAATATATAAATTTTAAAAATAAAATTTAGTTTCAAAATGTCCACCTAATTATACACACACAAAAAAATGTCTTAAACAAGATAACTTTTTCAGTTTTCATTCAATTTTTAATACTTTTAAGTAAAAAATATGTACCCTAAAATTTGAATGAAAGTTGAAGAAAAATTAAAAAAAAATAATCTACTAAATACATAAAAAATTCAAAAAACAAAATGCTTTTTTCAATGAGTTGTGGTGAATTTTTTAGGTGTTAAGAAAAAAAGAAACAGTTTCTTAATAAGAGGAATTGCATACATGCTTCATGCTTTTTACACCTTATATGCTTGCAATAATTAATTAACTTTTACTTTTTAATTATGTATAGGTTTTGAAACTTTATTCTATTACTTAGTTCATTTTTAGTATGAATGTCAAATTTGAATATTTTAAACTTTTGAATTTGAATCAAGTTTGTAAAGACTTTCATTAGGGAGAAAAAAATAAAGTAAAAGAAGCAAAGGGATGTCATTTTGTACGGGTAAATAACACTTTAGTCTGTGTTTGAATTAAGAATTGAGTGGAAAAATAGAGAAAAAAATGAAAAAGTTATAGGATCGTCCAATAGTTCAGGACGATTGGATTTTCTATTTTTTTTTTATTAAATTCTTAATTTAAATACAGTATTAGAAGGAGACTAGCATTCAAAAATCATTTTATTACTTGTTGTCATGGATGGAACCGATAGATGGATTATGAATCTAATTTGAAGTTTTGAACTCTCCTTTAGTCCATCACTACATTGGAAATTTAGCTTCATTTTTGTTTTTCATTTGGATTATTTTTAATCTTTAATGAAGTTTTTCATTGTCAAAAAAAAGATGAAAATAAATATTTTTTTTACCTTTTGGTCAAATTTGTTTTACATTACATATTCATTTTGGTTTCAGAAATTGAAAAAGTAAAAAAAAAAAAAAAAGTTAAAAAAGGCGCTAAATGTGAAATTAATCCAACATTAATTCCTTATTTCGGTAAAAAATGATTACTTTTCATATTCCTCTAATCAATACGAACCATGAACCAAAAAAGTAAAAGAAAAATAAAATGACCAAAAACTAAAACTATATATATAAAAACAAAAACAATTCAAAAAAGAAAAAATCATTTTAATTATCCCAAGATAGACCTTCACAATATATAATGAATTTACCAAATACGTGTGAATCTCATTCCCATGGCAACCCATGGACAATTAGAGTTTTATAATATTCAAGATTTTCGCCAAGAAATGAATGAAAAACAAGGCAAACCCCCAATTTTTGAAAATAGTCTTCATTTTTTTAAAACTAAAGTTCCTAATTACTTCAAAGGATCGTATCATTGATACTGATACAACGATGCAAAAACCTAAAGACAAAAAAGGAAGATTTTAATTTAATTTGACACAAAAAAAAAATACTCACTAAAGATAGAAAAAACTTCATTTGACAAATAAGCTATTTTTCTGTCTTTAATATATATATATATTTTTAAAAATGATAGTTTTTTTTTATATTTTTAGATTCGTCATGGTCAAAATTTTATATATTGAGTATTTACAAGAAGAATCTAAAAATATACAATTTTTAATCTAATATGAAACAAATCTCTCTAAAGATAAAAAAGTTTAATTTTTACTCGATAAATAAGATTTTTTTTTCTGTATTGTTTTTTTTTAAAAAAAATTGATAAAAAAATTTTACATGTTTAGATTTCTCTTATCAAGATGAACAAAAAAAATATAAATTTTTAATCAAAAAAAAATCATTGAAAATGAAAAACTTGCAAACCAAATAAGCTTAAATTAGCTTGAAAGTGAATAAAAACTGGGCCAGGCATTTCATAACCTACAAGGTACAAACCAAAAGTAACAAATGTTACATCCAAACGAGGTTTTAGTCAATGCACCACATTGCATGATCCTCACTTTGAATGTATTTCTTAATATGTTTGGCATGGATTCTTGCCGGATTGGGCTGCTCCAGGGCAGATGGAATATTGTGAGTACATATTTTCTACTTTTTAAGCTCATTTTTTTTTCCTACTTTTTATTTTATTTTATTGGTTTTCGAGTTATTTTGTATTTAGTGAACTTTTTTTTTGTTTAATCAAAATTTTATACTTTTTCGATTCTTCTTGACGAGAGAAATCCGAAAATATAAATTTTTTTATCTACTTCGAAAAATAGTTCACTAAAGACAAAAAACAAAAATCATTTACTAAAAATAAAAAACTCAAAAACTAATAAAATAAAATAAAACAAAAAAAATCATAGCCCAAACTGGATCTTAGCCCAACCCATTCTCAAAAAGGAGTTCCAGATAACTTCGGAGTTGGCGCGGAGGGTAGTCACCTTGGCACCTGAATTTTTATAAATTTTCTGGTTTGGAGTTCGACTCTTACTCGCATGCCATCCGTTCATGTGTTAAGTTAGTTCATTGTTGGCCCAATAGACAACCCAAGAGGGGGGGTGAATTGGGTTTTTCAAACTTAATTTGTGATTTACAATTAATTATGTAATTTTATCAACAATGTACGTAAATACTATAATGAGATTAACATGAGAAATGCAATAATAAAGCAAAGATAATAAGAGGAAAGAGTACACCAAGATTTACCGAGGTTCAATCACAACCCGTGATCTACATCCTCTTAAGACCTTCGCAAGATCTTCTTCCACTATTTGTAATCCACAACTACAATGTGGGGGTTGGTTATTCAAGTGTCCAACTCACTTTTACACCAAGTGATTTTGTTCAAGCTCCACTCAAACTTCTTAGTGTTTTACTTACAAGAAGAAACACTCAAACTCTTAAGTGTTTGGCTTTCTATAAGAGAAACACTCAAAGACTCTTACCAAGTGTTTTTGTCCAAGTCACACTCAAACTTACAAGGATGAATAGAGTATGATGTTACAAGATGAACTATAACTCTCTCAATAGAGTAGATATGAATGGAATCTCACAATTAATACTAACACAAGGAGACAAAAAGGATGTTCAAGGATATTTGACTTTGAAGCTTGTTGGATGATCAATCAATTTCTTTGGAATGAATCCTTGTGTAGTAAATGCCCTTGGAGACTTGTATTTAATAGCTTGAATGAATAGTGTACCATTGGTGGTAGTTGAAAAGTCATTAATGCTGTACCAGACAACTCTGCGTTTGAAAATCTTTCCGTTGGGTGTCGACACTTTCTAATGGTGTTGACACTTTCCATGTGTTGACACATTGTTCAATGGTGTCGACACTTCAAGCCTTCAATTCTTAGCTTAAAACTGTCTCCAGGAGCTGATCTAGGTGTCGACACTTCCTCACTAAAAAGTTTGTCTTTGGCTACTGACTTTTGGTGCTGACATAGGGGTCGACACTTTTCTTCTTCAGAATTTAATTCAGCTACTGACATTTGGTGCTGATGTAGGTGTCGACACTTTTCTTCTTCAGAATTTTAATTTCAGCTACTGACATTTGGTGCTGATGTAGGTGTCAACACTTCCCTTCAAAAACTTCTGAACTTGAACACTGACATTTGGTGTCGATACTGGTGTCGACACTTGGTCTTCAAAAGTCTTCAGTAGATAGCTACTGACATTTGGTGTCGATACTGGTGTCGGCACTTCTTTCCTTCAGATTTCTGATTTTGGTTACTGATATTTGGTGTCGACACTTATGTACTGTGTGTCGACACATCTTACCAGAAT
>BRYE01000016.1:12011602-12014102 GCA_030159115.1 Actinidia arguta var. hypoleuca | reverse complement strand
AGACTAGAATAATTCTCAATCCTAAACACGCCGTTATCTCTTGAAGATTGATTTCTTCCAAGGACTCCGTCGTTTTCGAATCACAAGTTAGTTTCCGTTTCTGTCTCTTTCTCTTAATTTGTCTCTAGCTATTTTAGTCATTCCAACCGAGTTACTTATCCATAAAAAAACATATTAACATTGAACCCGTGCTATACACAGAAACATATAATTTAAAATGAGGTCCATCTTATTACATAAAATAACACATCAATACAAATGCTCTAAATAATATAGAATAAAATTCGTTATAATAGTTCTTAACAAGCTATCGTGTTAAGATGTTGACCGAACTTGTTATGAAACGACAGTCTAATGGTGACGCTCATCCAAGTTCGTTCAAAAGTGAGCCTTCTTACAATTGTCTCTGAGCTCGCATGAGCTCGGTCAACAACTACAGAGGTTATGTGAGCTGGTTGTCCAAGAACCTCGGGTTGAAGTATCACGGATGCAGGAGTTTGATAGTGCCTGCAAACTGTCATTTCGTCGTCCTTTTCACGCCATGTGTCAGCATCTAGTTTTCCATAGTGCTCGGTTAGGGCACGAAACTCAAAATGGCGCACCTACCCTTAGGCGTTGTTTGGGCGCGAGATGAAGCGATTCGAGTTTCTCTATAAATAGGGAACTCAAACCGACTTATTGTTTACCTTACATCCTAAGCGTTCTAGAGAGAGAAACTGAGAGAACTAGTCCAGAACACCAGAGAATCACCGCCGTAACACCGTTTTTCCACCGTCATCTCTGATAGCGTATCCGTTGCCGACGGCCCTACTTTCCCTCACCAATCATCTCTAAATAACCATTGTTCTCTAAATGAGTCCCAATTATAATTTTTTCGCATTGTTCTTCAAATTTTTTTTGTTTGAATCACTTCAGAGTTAGTCGTGATGACTGTATATTGTTTTAGATCCGCAATTTTCATAGTATGCTTACTTTTAAAATACGTGAGTCGTTAATTTGAGTCTTCGCTTGTCCGGACACCGAGTGCTTTGAATTGCCTTTTGATCCTTTTTCACTGTTGAAGTGGGTCTTACTTGTGTTTGTGCGACTGAATCTCGTAATGATAACTGAAGGGGATCGTATCTCACAACGGAAGTATAATTTTTTTAATTGTGGCTTGCCACGGGCGTGGGTTGTTGCCTGCGCTGTTTTGTCCCGAGCATGGGTTGCTGCCTTACTGCAATTGTAACTACTGATTGCAACTTCTAGTTGTCACTGCTGATTCCTATAAATTCCAGTAGCCTTTTGCTGCCTTTTAACAAAAGGACCTAACCCTAAACACTTAAGGATTTTATTTTTTTAATTTTTTAGACCCTTTGATATTCTCTCATTTTCTCTCAACCTTAACCAATTTATTTAGAGTGTGGCTCTTAGATTTTTTTTCTCAAAAAATTTTGCAAAGAAAATTCTATTTAGATTGACAGCTCATATATATATGCTAAGTCCCCTACTAGGGCAATAATAGGGATCTTAGGGAGTTCTAGTTTAGCTCTAACTAAACTACTAAATATTCTAGTTATCCCATAACTTAATTTAATAATTTAATTAATCCAAATTAATTTCTTTAAATAATTTGAATTGCATCTAAAGAAAAATGATTAAAATACCATTTATTACAATTTTATAATTGTAATCAAAATCCTTCTCCATGGATACCAATAATTATATTTTGATTAATTAATTGTCTACCAAATTATAATTATTTATAACTCTTATGATTCATAATTAATTTTCTATTTAGTCACCAAAATAAGAAATTTTTATTTTGATAAATATTTTATCGAAAAGACCGAATCTGAATTTTAATGTCTAAATTAATAAATTAACTCAAAAGTGATATCCGCTTTCTTCTAGAAGAGAGTGAGATTTCATATTGAGAATTAAGTATTTTCACAAACCTAACAATGACCACCCAAGTTATAAGATTTTGTCCTCAATTAGCCTTACTCATTGATAAATCAAAGTGACCAATGTCGAGAACTTGAGTTCACCATTCTCTTATGATTAAAAGTCAATTACAAATAGCGTATGTAAGATTTCATCATTAAATGACAGTTTTATATAATATACTTTCTCATAATTTGGGCATGAGAAAATTGGTGTTTTATTTAATTAGAGTATATAACATTTGATCAAAAAGTTTAACCTTTTAGCTATTCACTCATAAACTCATTGCAAAAAATTGTCTCTCTACGCTTTTCACTTTCGTCATCTATAATATATATTCTATGGAGAACACAAAAGCATGGATAGCTCATTCAATATAAAAGAACTAGATTTAAATAAAAAATAAAATGCAAAAAATATTTTTCTTTAAATTATTAGTAAATCATGATTTCTGATTCAATATAAGAATTAAATTTAAATTGAGATAGAAATTTGAGTTTATAAGTTTCCATAAATTATCCATGAGTTACCATTTCCCAAATTGAACTTTCCTTTTGGACTCACCCTCTTCTGG
>BRYE01000016.1:11991602-12004102 GCA_030159115.1 Actinidia arguta var. hypoleuca | reverse complement strand
TGTGTATTCCGATTTAGTTGCATATTTTTACACCAATGCTACTAGGGGGCTTCATAGTGATACCATTAAAAGCTATGTAAAGGGTGTAACAATAATATTAGATAAAGTAGTAATTCAGAATATTTTAGAAATAGGATCTGAAAGTGAAATAAATAGATAAAGCATCAAAAGGGAAGTCCAGTTGAAAACTGTTTATGGTGAAAATGTACACATGGGCATTCAACCTAAGGCTAACACTTTATCTCTCGAATTAAGACTTGTTCATCACTTCATATGCACAATTTTGATTCCAAAGACTGGAAAGTATGAATATGTTTCAGATAGGGAGTTGTTCTTTTTATGGTCTTATATGAAAAATTCCAGAATTGATTTAGCTCTATTTATACTAGATCAAATGCATAAGGCCATCATTAAGAAGATCAGTCTGCCCTACGGGATGTTATGGACAAAAATATTCAAGTTCTTTCGAGTGAATTTGGATGATGAAACAATACAAGTCCCTAAGGTTGTGAGTAATGAATATAATGAGAAAACTTTGAAACAAATGGGGTATGAGCTAGTTAACAATCAATGGATCCATAAAGTAAAAGAAGGAAGTACTTCAAAGGGGAAAAAGGCCTCAGGAAGAGAGATGCCTGAAACTGAGAGATTTGGAGTAGAAATGCAGTCTTTTATAGCTCAGATATCTGAATCAATGAACAAAATACAGTGGAAAGAAAGTTGAGAGAATTAACCAGGGAAGTAAGAGCGGGCAAAGTACAAATGGAAAATATCGAAAGTGAAGAAGAGGAAGAGGAAGAGGAAGAGGAGGAGGAAGAGGCTGAGAATAAAGAGGAAGAAAAATATAATCAAGAAGAAGAAAAAGGAGAAGAAGAAGACTCATCGAAGACTTAATCTGAGGGTTCTCCACTCGTACCTCGCAAAACGGGTCACGAGTACGCGTTGAGAAGAAGGGAGATGAGATCAAAGTTCAAGAATACTATGGAAACGACACTCGAACTGTCACCTTCTCCCACTCCCTCCCCATCCACTCCACCTCGCACAACACAACCTGCTTTTCCTCTCTAAGTGTTTTGTGAAACAATTTAGTCTAAGTTTAATTGTTTATGACTCTTTTTGTATGACATATTTATGAAGTGGCAGTTTGGATATGGTGACTCTATTTTAAGTTTATATGTCTACATATATATGCTTACGGATTATCATGGCTTATATTCTTATTTACATATTTGTGTTCCATTATGTCTCCAATGTCATTATATGATCTAAATATGTTGTTTGATTAAGTATCAAGGAATATTGGGCTTAAATATATATATATGGACCTTATAGCCTATGCTTTGTAGCCATTGTGGCTCTACTTCTCTTGGATGAATCTTATGGCAAGGTGATTGGATGAGTAGCCTTTTGATAGCTAATTGATTCTTTGTTCACATATAATGCATATAAATAAGGGGAGTATATACTCCTTAAGATATGGGGAGTAGCCTTGGCCATATTAAATTTGAAACTACTTGCATAATTCTTAGTTGTTATAATAGGTTGCATAACTCTTAGTTGTTAACGCACTCCTTTTGATTGATTGATAAAAAAGGGGAGAAATTTGAATATGAATGACTATTGTGTACTTGAATGCCTATATAATTGGATATGGATGGATTGTAAATGAAAAAAGAATGGTTTATGATCTATCGTGTTCTTGAAACAAGAAAAATGCTTCAATTACAAAAGAAAGGGGGAGTAATACATGGTATGTGCTCTAAAATCGATGTTGTTGCACTTACGATTATCAGAAGGTTTTAAGTTTATCATTCATATCTTGATAAGTTTTGTCATCATCAAAAAGGAAAAGAATGTTAGACTCAATACCTTGATTTTGATGATAACAAAACATTGTATTAGTATTCTAATGAATCTACTTAGTGCACAAATCATATAACACATTATTTGGCTAAGAAAAATTTGTAAGAACTTTCTAGAGAGAAAGTGTCGACACTTGTTCACAAGGTGTCGACACATGAAGACTTGATGCTGAATTAGATATATCGAATGAATTCTTAGACAAATGGAATCTCAGTGGATTGGAGATATCGAAGATCATACATATCCAAAAAGGAGTCATCCTAAAGAACGTGAATCGATTGAAGCTCGAACAACCAAGAAAAATGAAGAAACATGTTCTGGGAAGAAGTGTCGATACATAAATATCAAAGACTTGAATCCAGGAATAAGTGTCGACACCAAATATCAGTAGCCAAAGAAATGCCTCTAAAAAATGAAGTGTCGACACCAAGTATCGATACCAAATATTAGTAGCCAAAAAAGTATTTCTAGGGAACGAAGTGTTGACACCAGTATTGACACCAAATGTCAATAGTCAAGGAAATATTTCTAGAAAATGAAGTTTCAACACTAAGTATCGACACCAAATGTCAGTAGTCAAAAAAGTGTTTCTGGAGAACGAAGTGTCGACACCAAGTGTCGACACCAAATAATAGTGGCCAAAGACATATTTCTAGAAAAAGAAAGTGTCAACACCAGTATCGACACCCGGAAACAAAAAACTTTAATAGAAGGAAAAAGGCTTAAAGTGTGGACACCTAAAATTGAAGTGTTGACACCTGAAACTGAGAAGGTGTCGACATCTAATGGTAATATTTTTGAACGCAGAATTGTTTGAATCAGCATTAAATGCTCCACAACTACCACCAATGGTTCACTATTTTCTCAAGCCATTAAATACAAGTCTCTAAGGGCATTTGAACACAAGAAGACACATTCTATTACATTGATTGATCATCTACAAAGCTCCAAAGTCAAGTTTTTCTTGAATATTCTCCTTGTCTTCTTGAGTTAGCATTGATTGTTTAAATTCCACTCATATCTACTATATTGAGAAAGTTTCTTTCATTTTTGTAACACCTTCACCAAATTCCTTTTCTTGTAATTTTGAGTGAGACTTGGACAAAATCACTTCGAAGATTGAGAGGGTCTTGGACAACTCTTGGAAGAACTTGGTGAAAAATTCTTATTATAAAAGTGAGCTGAGCACTTGAAAATCAGCCCCCACATTGTAATAGCTGATTGCAATTAGTGAAAAAAGATCTTGCGAAGGTCTTGGGAGGACGTAGATCACACGTTGTGATCGAACCTCGATAAATCTTGGTGTGTTTCCTCTTACTCTTTCTTTTAGCTTATATTTGTATTTATTACATTGCACACAAATAGATTTATCATTATCATTAGTTTAATTTTAATTAAACCTAATTGGCAATAAAATTTGAAAAACCCAATTCACCCCCTCTTGGGTTGCCTATTGGGCCAACACTCTGAGCTTGCTCCATAGCAATAGCTCGGCGGAGGCTTCCGCCTTAACAAGGCCAAACTCCGTCATTGTATATTTTCCCCTTACAATTGTCCCTCAGTTCGCAAGAGTTAGGTCAATGCTCGCTGAGGTCATGTGAGCTGGATGTGCTCGCTCTTTTAGCCCGATGCTTGGTGAGCACGCTGATGCCAGCTAGCTGTCTTCCTTTCGTTTAAGTCTGTCATTCCTCCATAAATGTTTGGGCCATACGCTAGGTTTGGTTAGTCCATGGGCACGTTCAAGTATTGTTGCCGAAATCCCCACTTGCCCCTAGGGCTCGTTTGGTGTGGGCGCGCGGGTAAATGACTGCCACATGCTTGTGTCTAGACCCTATTAAGACACGATTAGGCTTCTTTCCCGCCTCTTCACCTTCCTTATTGGTGATCCTTATTGAGAGGTGGCAACGCGCCCATTAAGACACAATCAAGCTTCTTTCTCGCCTCTTCACCTTCCTTATTGGTGATCCTTATTGAAAGGCGGCCACGTGCCCATTAAGACATGATCAGGCCTTTTTCCCACTTTTTCACCTTCCTTATTGGTAATCCTTCGCCTTCCATCTTCTATATCGTGATTTGAATCTTCAAAAGCTTTGTAGAGAGAGAAAGCGTCCTTCCGTTTGTTGTTGCCATCCGAACGTTTGTCCAATCGCCATTCTGGTTTTAAGTGCCTGATTTTTGATCTTCTGGATTTTAACTTTTGGTAAGGTTTCAGATCTTACTTTTTTTTTGCGATTTGTATATTTTTTAATACATTTAATTTCTCGCTTGCGCTTCTGCATTTGGGTTTTGTTTTGCATTCGTGCTTCTATGCTTCAGTTCTTCAATTTGTTTTGAATCTCTGCTAGTTTGTTGTTTGTCTTTAAGTCTCTGAGTTGTCCGCCATTGTTGGACCTGTATTTCTTTGAGTTGGGTTGCTCTTGTCCCGTTTCCCCTAATGGAATGGGTTTATGCTTCCCTATGCGATCATCGGATTTGGGGTTTTGTCCCTAAGCCTTTCTATTGCCGAGATAGGTTTAAAGTAGTAGGAGGGCCTGGTAGCCGTCCTTTAAAAGATAGTATGTAGACTTGATGGGACATGGATCAGCATTCCTGGCGAGTTTGTTTGATTCTACTCCTGATAGCTTGTCAGAACTGGCTGGCTAGGCTCATTCTAACTGTTTTGATTCTATTTTCAGAATATGGAGTTGAATCGAGCTCAGCTTCTGGTTCACAATGATGAAGCTCTGAATAAGTTTAGGAGTGACCATTGCATCCCTGACGATGATCAGATAGAGCTTCCTAGATCAAATGAAATTGCAAATTTCGTTGAGGGTAATGGGGATTCCATCCCAGTCCGCATCTGGCTTATCCATCAAGATGGGTTTTAGTTCTCAATCAGCCCGATGCTGAAGAAGGTGATGGAGCGCTATCAGCTCACCTTCATGACAGTGTCTGTCAATTTTGTTTGAACCGTGCTGCTAGTGGACACGTTGATGCACCAAATGGAGCTCCCTTTTAGTGTTAAGGATTTGCTTCATGTCTTTGCCGTAGTCTTGCCAAAGAAAGAACCAAGCTCGCCTTTGCCACAAGGCAATCATACTTGCGCCTCAGGCATCTTAACCAGCCTCAAACGAGGTTGGTCATTGGCAACCTAAACAAAGATTTATTTGTTGACCAATTCATTTGGGTTTCAAGTAACTGGGAGTTCTGAGTTGGGGATGATGGTCTCTGGTTGTTCCTAAGGTACAACCATCATTTACTTGATAGTAAGTGATTCTTTCGTTGAGTTTGTATTTTTCATGTCTTGTGAATTTTTGTTATGTTGATGATGACATCTATTTTTGTTGCCTGTGTAGATTTTAATGACGAATTCAAGCGCCGGTCTAAATAGTGCAAGAATGCAATCTAAGCTATCAACATTAGGCATGCTTCGAGGAAGGTATCTGACATTCTTGTGTATGAGCCGATTTACTTGCATATGATTCCGCACAAGACTGAGGAGCTCAAAACAATTAATTTTCCTCTTCTGCGCCTTGAAGGTCGAGCTTCGCAATGCGAAGCCCTCAGTTCGGAGAGGTCTAAAGACGAGCTCAGTGCGCACATACCTGCTGTTTGAGTTCAAGGTTGGGTAGAGGGAGTCACCTCAAGCTCATTGAGCTACGTTTTCTTGAATTCCCTAGCTAGTGAGGAAGAGGAGGGGGAAGAAGCTATTAGCCAGCTCGTACTGAACAGGAGGCGGAATCAATTACTTCCCATGGTTAAGCCAAAATAACGAGCACTCATACGATCTCGCCCACGTTCCGTCTCAGCCCGTGAAAGAGGTCTAGATCGTCCATTCTTTTAGGGAGCCCCACGATTTTGACGCGAGCTCGAGTGAGACCAACATGGTAAAATTCAAAAATCTATGTTAGAAGGATGCCCCGTCGGAGCTCCTCTTGTTAGCCAGGTCCCCCTCTCTTTGGCAAGCGCAAGGGGAAGGAACTTGTTGTAGGCATGTCCAAGAGGTCAAGGAAGAAGGCAGGGGAGACAAGTTCGGCCTTCCTTTGTCTTCGGGCGTGAACGCCGAGCTTTAAAAGCTCGAATTCTTTACTTGCGAGCTCGGCAGGCAGGTGACGGTGATAAACTCTGCCAAAGATCATGATACTAGCATGGCCCTTGCGCGGGCTATCATGTTGCCGAACGATGTTGCCGCCTTCTTTAAAGAAAACTCAGAAATGATCAAGGTTTTGCTGGTGATGTAGCAAATTCAAGTAAGTGTCCTGACCTTGGTACTTTTCAAACTTCTTGCTCTGTACTTGATGTGTTTTTGTGTTTTTGCTTTGTAGAGCCTTCAGAGAGCAATGGCCATCTCAGACCATATGGAAGAGCAGTTGGCCAAGCTGAAGAGAGCAAAAACAAAAAGGTGGGCGACTTGGAGCCCGAGCTAAACAAGGCCAAGCTCGCACTGGTTGCCATCGATCAATTGAAGGCAAACTTGGTTGCTACTGACTAGGCCTGGAATGCTAGCGATGCGGCTACAACCCAGGCTCAAAATGGGGTTGCTGCTATTGGGGATCAGTTGGACAAGGCATTGCGAGATCTTGCCGAGCTTCAAGTAGTAGCTTGTAGCCCTATCTATGAGCGGGTTTTCAATAGGGGATTAGCCGAGCTAGGAACAACTATAGCAGGCAAGTCACTGAGATCCACCCGAGGTCTTCATGGAGGGGTGGCTTGATGCCTACCTGAGCTTGGCATTCCTGATGATAATCTAGCATGGTCCAAGGCTACTCTTGCACCCGAGCTTCCCGAGCCTCCAACGCCTTACTCCCCCATGATCCTTCCTGACTTTGATGATGAGGAGTACATGAACCGGCTAGAGGAAGACAAGGATGCTGCTGATGCTGTTGTGCCTCCGATCAACGAGGTTGCCCAGCTCACAAAGGAGTCTGAGAAGACAAATGCGAAGGAAGCTGGGGAAGATGCAGCCCATGATCCTCCTCCCGAGCTTTGATGTGCTCTATTTTGCTTTCTTTTTGCATGAACTCTGTAAAAAAAATTTATTTGGATTTGTAATAGAACTTCATTCTCATTTTTAGCTAGTTTTCATGAGACTTATTATTCTGCGCACTTTACTGCCCATGCAAACCTCAAAGGACAGAGTTCAGAACTCGCGTAGAGTTCGGCTAGCCATTCCTTAAAAAACCTTTGGCCAACTATACTTTAACAAAGTTTTTGGGACAGAGCTCAGAGCCTTCGAAGAGCTCGGCTAGCCCTTCCCTAAATTCTTGCTAAGTATGTTTTGGTACAACTCTCGGGAGAGAGTTCGGAGCTCACGTCGAGTTCGGCTAACTCTTCCCTAACTCTAGCTAAGTGTACTCTTGCAAATTTTTTTGGGACAAAGTTCGGAGCTCGCGCTAAGCTCGGCTAACCCTTCCCTTAATTTGGTTGAGTACACTCTAGACAATCTCGTGGGACGGAGTTTAGGACTCACGACGAGCTCGACTAACTATTCCCTAACTCTGGCTAAGTGTAGTCTCGCAAATCTTTTTGAGACAAAGTTTGGAGCTCGCGTCAAGCTTGACTGACCCTTCCCTCAATTTGGTTGAGTACACTCTGGACAATCTAGTGAAACAGAGTTCGGAACTCGCGACTAACTCGACTAAGTCTTCCCTAACTTTGGATAAGTGTACTCTTCTCGCAAATTTATTTTCCTTCTAATTTTTTTTTGTCACATGAAGACCTGAGTCACATTTTAAGAGCAATGCAATATATTTCATATTTTCTACAAGTTTAATATTAATTGGATGCACAAAAGTTAGTACAATAATATGGTTCGGTTTGGAATTTAAAAAATATTTTTAGTTTTTAGTGAGTTTTTTTTTTACTTTTTTTTATTTATCTCAAATAGAAAAAAAAATCCAAAAAAAGTGACCGCAAAATTAAATTTTAATTTCTTGACTTACATAATAAAGGCAAAATTTGTACAAATCTAGAGCGAGAATTACTCGAGTTGAATTCCACGTTGCATTAATTTGGTGACCCGAATCCGAAATCTCAGCGTGTCGATTTTGTGCCGGTTGAAAGGACACGGTTCGCTCCGAACTGTCGTGTTGTTTCGTTTGTGGATTTTGCATTTATGTTCCTGTTGACTGTTGTTGACTCAGGTGGTTTATAGCTGGATTCTGTCTTCAACGCCGTGTGCGTCCGTTAACTGTTAGTGCGTTGAATCCGGGTCACCGCGCCTTTTGTTGACTTTTTTTTTAACGGCGTTCGGAGTAGGTGCCAAACAACAGGGGTCATTTGATTTTTGGACAGCTTATTGCAATCCAATTTTTTTGACAGCATGGTACATTCAAGTATTTTGAATTTCGTTTTGATTGTTCAAATTATTTTTTCAAAAAAGTATATTGATCGGATATAAATTAAGATTTTTTTAGTATAATTTTAAGAGTATTACACACAAAATTATATAATTATTTTTTTTAATATAAATTAATATTGATCGACTATTAAATTTCTCAATAAGACCTGCAATATAATATAATAGCCTAAACCATCAAAGTTGACAAAAAATATATTCCAAAATGCTGGGATCGCATTGTGTAATTCAAAATTTGGACTGCAGAGAATATGTGTCCTGTTTCAATTTGATTTTTTATTTTTTGATTAAAACTATTTTTTTTTGGTTAATCTTGATTAGATGAATAAAAAAAGTAAAAAATCTAGAAAAAGGCAATGATGATATAATTAATTTAAATAACTCTGAATTAGTATGATCATAATAAATCTAAATTAGTAAGGGTATTTTAGTGTTTATATACTTTAATGATTTCAGAATCAATTCCAAAGCACCTCCTACCCATCTTTGAAAAATCAGCTTCCATCTCTCCTTTTCAGCTTCCTAGAATCACCTAAAATCTATTTTTAGATTTTTAAATTTTTTGACAAACACTCAAAAACTATTATTCTACTATATTAGCTTTTTGGGTAATATTGGTAGGCATTAAACTTCAAAAAAGGGTGTAGTATTTACTCATTGTTTGGTTATTCTAAGAAGTTTTCTACCCAATTACTCGAATTCAAACTTTCCAAAACTCATTTAATAGAGTTGACTATCATTAAATGTAGTTGGCAAGACCCACTCATTAAAATATAATCCATTGAGAGTTTCTACGCGCTGTGCGTATTAAGCACAATACGATGCTTCACCTTTGATTTGAACCAATTGAGAATCTAATAATATAATCAAAATTGTTATTATATAGAGTTATGATTGAAGTAGTCGTTGAAAAGAAAATCAGAGGGATCGAATATTAATAGGAATTTGATAGGAGCGATTTATTTTATAATTTATTTCTAGAATTATACTTTCTGCCTATTTTTTTAAGAGAAATATGATTCTATCATGTCTGAATTTTTTCATTAATAATCGTCTCAATAACACTTAAAAAATAAACAATTTTAATTACGTTATTAAATTCTCGGTGAACCCAAATCCAAGAAATAATAAGGTGTTGTGCTCAACACATTCCAAACTCGGCAAGTGTTGTAGGTGCCCTTGTTTAGCCTGCAATAAATGAGAATCATTTGCATTTAATATGAATTGAATTCTATTGGGTTGCAACATTTTCTTAAGATAGCTCAATGGCATTGATTAGCAGTTTAGAAATGTATTTGCTTTCCGGCGTATAGCGTGACATGAATCCATTTCGTGGAAACCAAATTTTTATTGTTTGTTTGGCATGAAGAATCTCAAATAATTAAACACACCAATAACTAGTAATAAACACTAAAATATGGTGAATCTGTATTACTCAAATTCGAATCCGATCCGATTTATATGGATATTCGATCCAAAATCCAATCTGATCACTTTTTTTTTTTTTTAAGAATAATCCAACTCATATAAAGAGGAAAAAAAACACTTGATCCTAAAATGCAAACCAAGTACAAAAAGTATTTGTTTTTTGATTTAAAAAGAAAAGTAATTTTAAAAAAAAATTAAAACAGTTTTTTTTTTTAAAAAAAATGAAACAGTTTTTAAAAAACAAGTAAAAAAATGGTTTTTAATATTTTTTTTTAAAAAAAACAAATAATTATTTTTAAAATATTTTTTTAAAAAAAAAATAATAATTTTTTTAAAAAAAAAAATCTAAAAAAGAGTTTTTAAAAAAATAAACAGTTTTTTTAAAACAGATTTTTAAAAAATAAAAAGTTGTTTTTTAAAAAAATTAAACAATTTTATGAAAAAAATAGTTTTTTAAAAGTAAATATCTTTTTAAGAATAAAAGAAGTTTCTTAAAAAATAAAATAATTTTTTTTATTAAAAAATAGTTATATTGTGTGTGGCGGTAGCGGAGGTGGTGATGTCGAGAGTGATTTTTTAATTGTGTATATTTGCAAAAAAGAAAATAACTAAAAACTAAATAGTGTTGAAAATTACACTTTCTCATAATATTTTAACTCAAAAATAACTACGATATGAGCGTTTTAATTTTGAAAATAGTTTTTTAAAAAATTATTATGAAAAACTAATTCTAAGAGGGGTAGCCAAACAATCACTCAGTTTGTGTGAACTCGTATAATTTCAAAATACTCATAAAATATTTTTTTTAAATAAAGACAATTTAAATAAACTTTTTAATTTTAAAATTACAAAGAAGAGCAAGGAAAACATTTTTTTTAAAATGAATATTTATTAAAAGTTCACAGACTCACAATATAAAAATCTAAAGATAAATTACACTAATCTCCTCTCATAAAAAACTTTGTCTACCTATTTTATATTTTAAGTGAGACTATCAAAACATATTTAAAAAATAAATTTTATTATCAATATTTTATACCTTACTCTTTACGATCTACCTATTCCTCACATACCCATCCATTTAGGTACGGGGGGCTTATTCTCTGAATAATTGGGTAATTACGCGCAATCAGGGTCTGTAATATGGAATTGCATGCTCCAATAACGCCCACACCACAGTCGTGACTGCGCTCTTTTGTAATCCCAGTATTTGATTCACACAGTTTCTGGGTTCTTGCAACAGTCTCTGCTTGAACCAGGTCAGCTCAATTCCACTGGTAAAATAAATAAACACATATACTTGATGCACAACTGTACGGGCTTTTTAAATTTATTTTTCTCGTATAATTTTGGGAACAATTTCTGGGTTCGTTCTGGGTATGGGTTTGATTATGTACGAATACAGTTACTTGTGAGTTTATTCTGCAATTTTGAGATATGGGTTTTGCTTATATTTCTTCTTGTGTGGGTTCCTCCGAATTCATTCTGGTCGTATATATATATATATATATATATATATATCTTTTTAAATTTATTTTTCTCGTATAATTTTGGGAACAATTTCTGGGTTCGTTCTGGGTATGGGTTTGATTATGTACGAATACAGTTACTTGTGAGTTTATATATATATATATATATATATATATATATATATATATATATATATATCTTTTTAAATTTATTTTTCTCGTATAATTTTGGGAACAATTTCTGGGTTCGTTCTGGGTATGGGTTTGATTATGTACGAATACAGTTACTTGTGAGTTTATTCTGCAATTTTGAGATATGGGTTTTGCTTATATTTCTTCTTGTGTGGGTTCCTCCGAATTCATTCTGGTTGTGTATATATATATATATATATATATATATATATATATATATATATATATATATAATTCTGGTACTGGGTTTGATTACCTTTATTAATACATCACCAAAAAGCATATTAGAAATATATATGTATGTATGTATGTATGTATATTATATTCATTGCAAATTTTGAGATGTGGGTTTATCTTATTGCTTCTTGTATGGGTTTCTCTGAATTCATTCTGGTTATGGATTTGATTAGCTTTTTATACACATGAATACGCACGCACGCATTTCTAATCTGTGAGTGAAATCTGCTAATTTGATACGTGGATATCTCTTATTGCCTCTTGAGAGATGAAACTCGGCGAATTTTGGGCACAATTTTGTTATTATCGTGTTGTGTTTAGTTTTACCGACAAACCCTTGGAGTAATTGGATTTGTAAGAATTGGGTTTTGGAAAGAAGATTGAAAGGTGTAATGAGAACTAGAAGAGAGATCCACTGACATGATGAAAAAGTTGGGGTTCAGGAACTGTCGAGTTTTGATGTAATTAGGACTCTCTATTCAAGCGTAAGCTGAAAATGGATATAGTGCAAAAAGTGTTTCCGGTTTTACTTTTTTTTCTTTGTATTCATAAAACTTAATCTTGCTTTTTCTAGCTTACTGAACAACTAATTGTTGTGGTATGGGAGTAATAATATGACTTGCAATACTGTGCGGAATCTGACGAATGTTACGTGATGGATGTTGTAAACTATCAGGAAGTGAGGCTTTGGGTATATAAAAAACAAACTGTTTTGACTTGTGTATTATTTTTTGAAGTAGTGTGCTGCTGTATTTTATCAAGAACTCTGGATCTTTGTTGTGCATGCGTGTGTTGAAAACTGATTCCAATTTCTGGATCGTTTCTTGTTATTTCGCTTCTTGGACACCCATTTGTGAATCCAACTACGATGGTCGTATTGCCAACTTCCGTTGTTCTGCTTAATATCTACCCAATACTCATTTTATTACACTTGCAAAGAACAAAGTACCAATTTCAATTAAATTCTCTAAACA
>BRYE01000016.1:11981602-11986602 GCA_030159115.1 Actinidia arguta var. hypoleuca | reverse complement strand
TGCAACGGCCATCTCTATTGTGGAGTCTTTGATAGACTTCAAGAAAGGTGAGTCATCTTCTAAGCCCAAGTTTCAAAAGTCTAATCATGGAAAAAGTGGGGGAGACAATGTAGGCCAATCAAGGGAAGGAGGACACAAGCCATCCTCTTCAAGCCACAACAAGTTCAACAAAGATAAGTTGAGTGGCGACAAGCCCAAGCTCGCATGCTTCCTATGCGATGGCAACCATTTTGCAAGGGATTGCCCAAAACGAGCAAAACTTTCGGTCCTCATCCAACATGAAGAGGAAGAGTCACGCTAAGAGGAGACCAAGATGGGATCGTTGCGGCTACTCAATGCAATCAAGGCCAAGGTCAATTTGACCAAGGTAACGAAGAAGGGGTGCATGCATGTGGAAGCAAAGGTATGCGACTTCAATACTCGTGCTTTAGTTGATACCGGCGCTTCTCACAATTTCATTGAAGTAAAGGAGGCCAAGAGGCTAGGTCTCCCATTCAAGGAAGAACAAGGATGGATCAAGGCCATCAACTCGGAGGCCCGACCTATTTATGGAGTTGCTCGGGACATGCGGAACCAAATCGGTGATTGGTGTGGCCACGTGGACTTCTTGGTTGTACCTATGGATGATTAACTCATTGTGTTGGGGATGGAGTTCTTGGATGGGGTGCGGGCATTCCCCATCCCCTTTGCCGAAACCATGTGCATCATGGGCGAAGGGAACGCATGCATGGTACCACTCGCAAGGGAAGCAACATTGAAGGCCAAGACCTTATCCGTAATGTAACTTTCCAAGGGACTCAAGAAGAATGAGCCAACATTCCTTGCTACCTTGAAGCTCAACGAGGATCCTTCTAGCACCATGGATGGCATGCCAAAAGAGGTGGTGGCGGTGCTTGAAGACTACAAAGATGTCATGCCCTTGGAGTTGCCAAAGAGACTTCCACCCAAGAGGGAGGTGGATCATTCCATAGAGTTAAAGGTGGGTACTAAGATTCCGGCCATGGCACCCTATCGAATGGCTCCCCTAGAGTTAGAGGAGCTACGAAGGCAATTGAAGGAGATGTTGGATGCCGGCTTCATCTAACCATCTAAGAGTCCTTATGGTGCACTGGTGTTGTTCCAACAGAAACATGATGGATCCCTTCGTCTTTGCATTGACTATCGGGCACTTAATAAGGTAACTATCAAGAACAAGTACCCCATTTCTCTTATTGCCGACTTGTTTGATAGGCTTGGTAGTGCACGGTGGTTCACCAAGCTAGACTTGAGATCGGGGTACCATCAAGTTCGGATTGCCGAGGAGGACGTGGCCAAGACCGCATGTGTCACGAGGTATGGCTCATTCGAATTTCTAGTCATGCCCTTTGGTCTTACTAATGCCCTTGCCACATTTTGTACTTTGATGAATCAAGTATTGCATCCCTTCTTCGATCGATTTGTCATAGTCTACTTGGACGATATTGTTATTTATAGCTCATCCTTGGAGGAGCATTTGGGACATCTACGGCAAATCTTCCAAGCTCTAAGGGAGAATGAGCTATATGTCAAAACGGAGAAATGTGCCTTTGCTAAGACAGAGGTAAACTTTTGGGGGCATGTGGTGGGAGGAGGCAAGATTCGCATGGACAAGGCCAGAGTGCAAGCCATTTAATAATGGGAGCCACCAAAGAAGATAACCGAGCTACGATCCTTCCTTGGTCTTGCCAACTATTATCGGTGGTTCATCCGAGGATATTCGGCGATAGCGGCACCATTGATGGATCTTCTCAAAAAGAACCATTCGTGGGAGTGGTCGGCTAGGTGTGAGGACGCCTTCCAAGCACTAAAGAAGGCAATCATGGAGGAGCCCGTGTTAGCATTGTCCGATCACACCAAGCCATTTGAAGTCCAAATTGGTGCTTCGGATTTCGCCATTGGAGGGGTATTGATGCAAGATGGTCACCCCGTTGCTTTTGAAAGCTACAAGCTAAATGATACCGAGAGGCGATACACGGTGCAAGAGAAGAAAATAACCGCGGTGATCTATTGTTTGCGGACATGGAGACACTACTTGCTTGGTTCCAAGTTTGTGGTCTTGACGGACAATATTGCAACGAGTTACTTCTTAACTCAAAATAAGTTAACTCCTAAGCAAGCATGGTGGCAAGACTTCCTTGCTATTCGACTACACCTTGGAGTGCAAGCCAGGCAAAGCGAATGTGGTGGTGGACGCACTATGTAGAAAGACCAAGCTCGCCGCCATTAGCCAGCCTCAATGTCATTTGAAGGAGAGAATCAAGGAGGGGCTTTCTCATGATCAAGTGGCCAAGACTCTCATTGATGGCGTCAAACAAGGCAAAACTAGGCAATTTTGGCTCAAAGATGATCTTCTCTTTGCCAAAGGAACCCGAATCTATGTGCCCAAATGGGGGATGTTTCGAAAGGAGATTCTAAGGGAGTGCCATGACTCCAAGTGGGCCGAACATCCAGGCGTTCACCGCACTTTAGCATTGGTGGAGCATACATGTTATTGGCCACGCATGTGGGACGACGTGGAGTTATATGTGAAGACATGTCTTGTATGCCAACAAGACAAGGTGGAGCAAAACCATCCCACGGGTTTTCTAAAACCCTTGCCCACTCCGGAACGGCCTTGAAAGAGCGTATCCATGGACTTCATCACGTGTCTTCCCAAGTTCGAAGGGAAGGGTACTATCATTGTGGTCGTCAACCGATTTTCCAAATATGCCACTTTCATACTGGCCACCAAGGATTGCAATGTGGAGGAAACGGCTCGGCTATTCTTAGCCCATGTGGTGAAGTATTGGGGAGTTCCAAAGATTATCGTCAGTGATCGGGACTCGCTTCACGGGGCATTTTTGGACCGAGCTCTTCAAGCTTCTTGGCACGGAGCTTAACTTTGCTACTAGCTTTCACCCATAAACCGACGGCCAAACCGAGAGGGTGAATACTTTATTGGAGCTGTACTTGAGGCACTATGTGAGTGCCAATCAAAAAGATTGGGCTAAATTGCTTGATGTGGCCCAATTCTCCTACAATCTTCAAAGGAGCAAGGCAACCAACACTAGCTCATTTGAGCTTGCTACGGGCCAACAACCTTTGACGCCCACCGCCGTTGTTACCGGGTACACGGGCAAGAGTCCCAGAGCTTTCAAGTTTGCCAAGGGGTGGCGCGGGAAGTCTGACATGGCCAAGGCTTATTTGGCCAAGGCTTCTAAGAGAATGAAAAAATGGGCAGACAAGAAGCGGCGGCCAAAGGAGTATGAAGAAGGAGACCTTGTCATGGTGAAGCTTCTCACCCATCAAGCCAAAGCATTCAAGGGGCTTCACAAGGGACTTACGCGGAGGTATGAGGGACCATTCCCCATCATCAAGAGAGTCGGCAAGGTGTCCTACCGACTTGAGTTGCCTCCGAAATTGAAGATCCATCCGGTCTTCCATGTGAGTCTTCTCAAGCCTTATCACGAAGACATGGAGGACCCAAGCCGTGGTGAATCATCTAGAGCTCCCACATCCATCACGGCATCGTTCGATAAAGAAGTAGAAACTATCCTTGCCCATCGTATAATCCCAAGGAGAGGAAAAAGGTACGTGGAGTACCTAGTAAAATGGAAAGGACAACAGGATAGTGAAGCAAGCTGGGAGCTCGAGGAGTTCTTGTGGTAGTTTATAGACAAGATTGCCGAATTCCGAGAAGCTACGACGAGGGCGTCGCCGAATTAGGTGGGGGAGAATGTTACAAGCCCACTTGAAGCCCACGAATTTGACCCAACACTTGAGCCCATGGGAGTGCCAAAAGGCCCACATTGTCTAGATCCTTCTTAGAACATTCAAGGGCATTCTAGCACATGAAAACATTGGAGATGGTTCTAGAATTATCTACACTTGTGTAGAAGGATCTAGGACATGGAAGAAGCTTTCTTGAGAAGCATTGTATATAGAATAACCTAGATTATAGTGGAACATTCTAGATACTCTAGACTTGTATAAATAGGGGAGATCCCCTTCATTTGTAAGCATCCAAGTTTTGAATACACAAAGCATTCTCCAAGCTCTTTCTTTCTAGGTTTCTCTTATTGCTCTCTTGGTTCCTTAGCCTTCCTTTCGGTGTTCTAGGCTTACTTAGCTTCCTTTTGACATAAAGGAGTCTAAGGCCGCACGGGTCGAGGCGACGACAATCTAAGTCCGTGACAATGTGGATCAATAGTAAGCCCAGTGATGCAAGATTGTAGTGCCACAAATCACTATGCGGATCCCAAATCCTCCCTCTAAGCATTATATGGACTCAAATACATTCATATAGTTAGAGAATGAATCTCACATTGTTTGGGTGCATAATTAGTGACCCAAGTTTTTAGGACGGATACAAAAATTCACACAACTAAGTGCTCTTTTTCTTAAAAAAAAAAAAAAAAAAAAAAAAAAATCTATTATATGACAAAACTAAATTCATTGGGGATGTTTTTGGTGTTTGAGAAAACTCTATCATGGAATAACACATGTTTTGGCTGGGAATGGATCTAGGGGGTGATCCCCTAAAAATTAAAGAATTATTTTCAAAATTTTAAAGGTTTACACTCCCAAGTTATAGCGTTTACATCCCATAACTAATTTTATTTAGCAATAAAATATAAACTACTATCACACTAGCATTTCTTTCATTCTTTAATAAACGAGAATGAATGTACATCCCATACCCATTTGTGAATGTAACCCTGGTATTATTTATTTTTTTGATGTTAAAAATTATTAGTATAATTTAAATTTCTTCGTAAAATTTCTTCTACTAAAGGCCAAAACAAAGTTAGGGCAATCTATGGTGCCCCATGCCACCAAAGGTGATATTTGCAACCAGAAAACGAATATGAAAATTACATACGCGGCAGCTACTCGGTTTCCATGTATACTCCACCAGAAAGCTCTAAACAAAGTACAATAGAGACCCATGATCGGTAGTAACCTAGATTAGGGTAAACTATTTTAGACGCCTGGTTCTCCCG
>BRYE01000016.1:11971602-11974102 GCA_030159115.1 Actinidia arguta var. hypoleuca | reverse complement strand
AATTGACACTTAATTGTACATGCCATCTAATGAGTGAAGTTAACAAGTCTTTTAATGAGTTCATTAGAGATGCTTTTACACCACCAAATGAACACGTGTCAAGAAGATAAAAGCAAAATTTCTCTTAAACATCAACTTCATTCCCTTTTTAGCCAATCATAAAGCAATCATCTCGCTAAGCAAAATCAAAGCAAATTAAAAGTTGAGGTCAATTGAGGGAGGTTATTTTAGGCGATCAAGTTGAGGGAAGCTATTTTAGGCGACCACGAGCCCAACTGAACGGAGAAGAACAAATATATCTGAAAAGGAAAGTAGCAGAGCACAATACATGATCGGACCAACAGACTAAATAAAGTAATGCCCGGCGTAATGCCTGACCATATCCTAGTTGAATTAATATAGGGCCCACCACATGCAGAACATGGGGGAAATAGTGAGGGAACCCCATCACATGCTGTCATTATGAGAACGTGGAGGATATAGTGAGAAGGGAACGTGAACACTCCTAACTAACTTTGACATTACCAACAAAAGAAATGATTACTCCTTCATGTGAGAAGGTTCGGGAATGTTTTAGAAGTTAGGGCGACTGGGGAAAGACTTGGGCAACAGATAATGAAAAGCTATGTTACATGGACACTCCCAAAAGTACAAAGTACCCGTGTCGAATACTAGACACTCGGATAAGGGTATGGGATATATGTCTGATATTTTTAGTTGGATACCCACCTAGGAAATGTATATAGCAATTCAATTTCACAAAGGAAATACACTAAAACTATGATATGATTCATGAAATGCAAGGTGTTATGTAAAAATTACTTAGCCTAAAAAATAAAAGAAATATACTAAGAAATATAAATATTTTGCGATGTCCACATATATTTGGAATAGGAATTAGATGACTCCGACACTTGGGCATGTAACCGCACCTGACACCCGTACTTGTTTTAACTACACCATATACTCTGTGAGATAACTACACCATTGATTCTGTTTATCTCTTTCCTTACTAACTTAAGCATCGGAGTTACAAGTGAGGCGTGACTTTACATGGAACCATCTACTAACGTGTTTGCATGCATCAACCTATTCACATGTCCTATTTGTAGCCACTACACAGAGACGTAGGTGACAAGCTGCGTATAAGCAACACTTCCATGACAAGTTGTTAACAAGTAGCTTATAAGCATGCACCTCAGAAGAGGTTATCTCACAACTAAGGAAACGAACAAAAGCATACATTATGACATAAATAGTACATAATGAACTGATCCAAAAAAACAACTTAATTATACAACTCAAAACAAATACAATATCTTAACCTTTGTTTTTCATCTTTCTTATAAAGTGGACTACACTTTTTCCCATCAAAGATAGTCTTGGAACTTGGCCACATCAGTAGTCAATATTAAAAATATTTAATGGAAACTTTTTCGTTTTTGAAAGAAAAAGGTTGGGAAGGAAGACTTGCGTAAGAGTACGCAAATTTGTTGGTACAAAGAATTCCCCCTTCTGATGATGATAGTCTTAGCACTTGTTTGCTAAGAAGGGCAGATATCCATATGGGACATGGACACGTGGATATGTAATTTTTCTAAAAAATTAGTACACGAATGTCAGGACAAAGTAAATAACATATATGAAACATATATGATAAGTAAATAAATAAATATATTTATAAAAAAATGCCATGGTGCTCAGAATTGGTCCAAGTACAATTCACCTCACAAAGGTCATTGGACAAATAAAAATATTAAAAACAGAAATGGGTATTGCTGGCCAATGTTTGGCACATTAGCATCCCAATGTGAAGTCGAATGAATTGAAAACCAAGTCTTTTCTTACCCCAGTAAGTCTCTTTTGTCTCTTTGGCTCTTTGACTTCTCTAATTCCTAAACTTCTTATTTAAGAAGCACCAATGGACACGGACATGGAGGGCACATCGATTTAGAAAAATCATGACACAAACACAGCATGGATACGAAAAACAAGCAAACAAACTATTTTAATATGTTTATTTGTATGTATATCAATTTTACACTGACAAATAAAAAACATTTATGAAAATTTTAATTAATTCAACATGAAAAAGCCACTCATTCTATTATTTAAACCTCATTCAACGTACAAGATATTATTTTTATTATTTTGTCAATCTTGAACAATGACATTACAACTAAATTAGTTTATCAATTAAAATAGATTATCAACAGTTTAATTTGTCCGATGCCGCGTCGAGAGGAGGACACGTGTGTTCTTCATGTGTTCGACGAGACAAACAATAATTAACAAAATGGGCATGCCACGTGGCATGTCCGACACTTGTCGGGGCGTTTCCAAGGTATGTCAGTGTCCGATACATGTCGGACACAAATATGACAACTGATTTGATATGTCCGTGCTTAATAGCTTGTTAGGGGTGTTGAGGGTTCCGATATTTGAAGAATAAAACTTAGAAATGTATTAGGGAAAAGCTCAAGTTTGTGAGTGTGTGGAA
>BRYE01000016.1:11956602-11959102 GCA_030159115.1 Actinidia arguta var. hypoleuca | reverse complement strand
ATTAGGTGTGCATATTTGACAAAACTTATAAAAAAAAAAAATTATACTTTTTTTAATCTTGAAAATTACAACAGAGTGTTTGGCATAATTTATACTTCTATATAAGAGTCAAAAACAATCTACAAAGCTGAAAGTGTGCTAATTAAACTCCATTTTGAAGCTTTTCACTTTTAATTTTAAATAAACAGTTCTAGCATAAGTTCACCTATAACATGCTAGCAAAAATCAAAATTAATTATTATTATGTTTCAATTGTTTTATCAACTCGCTTTACCCCTTTGTTTAGCATAAGTGAGGTTTTGATGAGTAGCTAATTTACCCACAATGTTACTTATTTTCTTCTTAATCACCAAACAATATTAATCTTTGCTTCTTCTTCTTTTTTGTGAAATTTCAAGGACCCAAATGGTAAATAAAACATGATGTAAAAATTATTTCACCACTGCATTATCATTATATATTATGAGGTATAAATTATTCGCCTATTTTATTGTACCTCTCCATCCACTATGGAGATAGGATGACAACGAGACTTCATCCCTATGAGACTCCTTCTCCACTATGTCGCCTATAATCGCGGTATATTCTTCAAATGGCATCTCTCTATTTTATGTCCGATATCTGCGGGATCTCTTTTCATAGTTAGCCATCCGAAGATCTCTCTGTAATCTTCTCGCACGGCTTTTCATTCTTCAACTATAAAAATGCCTCTCCCCCCTCCCCCCCATCATAAAGAGGTATGACTTAATCCTAGTTTACTCACTTTGAGAGCTTTGGTGTTCTGTCACCCTAGTCATTGTCGAGGTCAAGTGCTGAAGTCACGAGCAATTTTGATTATTGGTTGCTCGCCCCCAAATTCCAACCACAATAATATATATAATTATTTGTGTATATCTGTAGGTGTGTGCTAGTTATTTTAGTTGGGTGTGTGTTGGGTGTGTTTTTTCCCCCATCATCTAGCTGGATACCTTCTGTGTATAATAAAGTACCATCCATATGGTGGGAGGTGTAATCTTATAAAATGATATTGAATCCTTTGCCTTCTGATCCTCCTGTGTTCATGTTCAATAGTTTTTTAAATAACAAAGTAAAAAAATCGTTAAAAAATAATGAAGTTAAAGGTAAAGTAAAAAGAAATACAAGAGAGCTTCAGAAAGTACACGACTTTTCTTGGCAAAAACTCAATTTATCTCCAAACTCACAGATACAAACACAAAATTAAAAAAAAAATAAACAAAATAATTAAGAAGTAAACAATGCAAAATATGATAAATTAATTAATTTTAATTTCAAATATTTATTTTTCTTATGTAAAGAAAAACCCATAAAAAATAAGGACAAAAATCGTAATTGTGTTATATAAAGGTGTCCAAAGAATATGATTCACAGTCCAAAACAATTATTATCCTTTTTATTTTTATCATTTGTGAAGGTGTGAACGCATTTTAGGGTATTCTCTCTCTCTTCATATGATTGAAACAAAATATCATAATATACAAGTTGCTTTTGCTTTTATCTTTAATAACCCATTTGGAAGAATAGAAGCTTAAGTCAGTACTAGTCCTTTTTGACTTCTTACCCATACAACCTTTCCTTCACCCTCAATTTCGTTTAGGGTGGGGGTGGAATGAAATGAAATAATCATCATCTCTCTCCCTCTCTCTCTCTCTCTCTCATATCATATCATATGATACAATAGAAAATGTATAATCGGACAACCTCAATCAAAGGAGCATGGACCACGGCATCATCCCCAAATCACTCATTTAAACAAGTCATTTGATGTGGCTTCCCTTTTACTACCTGAAATATATATGTTGTGAGGATGAGATCATTTGTTCTGGGTTGTAAACCATCCTATTTGAGCTCGTCTCGTTAAAATGTTATTTGAGATTGATTGTTTAAATAAATAAATTAATTCTGAACATATTATTAAAACTCTTTAATAAGTTTTAAAATCAAATTTGAACAATCTATTATTTGGCTCAAAAAATTTATAATGTTTAAAAAATACAAGGTGCTCGAGCTCGACTTGTGATTTGCTCGATTAAAATTCGTTTGAGATCAGTTTATTTGGTAACCAAATCAACCTCGATTATATTTTTAAAGCTCAATATATAAGTTTTTAAATTAACGTTTAACAATCTATTGTTTAATTTATTTATCATCTCTATTTATCCTAGGCTAAATTATCAATTATAGTCTCTCTAACTTAGTTTTAATTTTCAATGCTTACTTAAATATTTAATTTTTTGTTTAGTTTCTCTAACTTTCATAATTTTCTCAATTTAGTACAATACATTCATGTTGGTGCAAAAATTGTCACATGCTTAAAAAACAAATTTAGTTTTAAAAGAGAAAATATGGTATAGAAAATTTAGTTTCAAGTGAAGTTATTTACCCTTTTATGGTAGAGCGGTAATTTAACATATAATATTACTTGAATATGTCAATGTGTTTCTCTATTTTTCTTTTCTTCTTACCTAAACTATTATGTTAT
>BRYE01000016.1:11949102-11951602 GCA_030159115.1 Actinidia arguta var. hypoleuca | reverse complement strand
CAATTGGCTCTGATATTATTTATAATGGCCCAAATTGGGTACTAACCTAGTAACTTGAATGACTTAACCATATGTGTTCCAAAATTCTTAACCCCAAATTAATTACTAGTAATAATCGATATGGTTGGAAGCATTAAGTTGTGACATTAATATTTTAAATAATTAATTCAAAAAAATAAAAACTCAAAACTCCTCTTGAGAAACACCAAAAAATCAAGAAAATAAAAATGTACAAGGTTTTGTAAAATTAGTTTCGGGTTATTTTTTGGATAGATTTTTTTAAACTTTTAGTTTGAAATTTGAAAAATAAGTCAGGACTTCAATATGCTCAACACCTTTGTCAAATATTCTGTGTCTAGTGCTCAACACCATAACCATTCTAAGCCTATAAGATATGATTAAATGATTTAACTTTTTAAAAAAAATTACGAAGTTTTTATATATACGAGAATTAGATTCCATATTTGAATTGGTTTTGAGCTCTGTACCCTGAACGCATATTCTTGCTAAAAGTCATTTGAAATTTATTTTTTTATAATAATTATGTGGATACTTGTGGAGAGAAACATACGTGCAATTGTGCCAAAACTTCTAGGGATAGCAAATGACAATAATTCTAATAAAAAGAAGGAGGATTTACAAAACAAACCCTAGGGTTTGACCTTAGTAACAAATTAAACTTTAAGTTTTTAATTTGAACAAATTTAACCCTATACTTTTTTAACCCATCACAATTGGAACTATCCGTTAACTTTCATTTATGTAACTTGACAAAATAATTGGGAACGATTGAGGAAACAACTGATGGATAAAAATCAAAGCATTAGCCTTTGCTTCACCTAATTTTTATTGTCTCTCTGAATTTTGCTTGGATAAGTGTCCTAATTGTAAGGATTATGACTTTTAAAAGGGATACAATTTGTGCGACGTAGATTTCTCAATTGTTTTTTGCTGGAATTAGTTGTTGTGACCAAGATAAATAACCAGATGATGACGGACAATTTGAATTCTTCGTGATGAGTTAAAAAGTCTAGAGTTTAATTTGTTCAAATTTGAAATTCAGAATACAATTTGCTACCAAGGTCAAAACATGGGGTTTGTTTTATAATTTTTCCTTAATAGAGTAATATAATCTATATATAAGTATATAATGGTATGACTTTTTGAAACATGCAGATGCAATAACTGAGATTTTGTCGGCTGACACATTGATAGAGTAATGCTTAAGCACAATCATTTTTTTTACGCTATTTTCTTAGCTATTAGACATAAATAAATAAATGGGTTTCACATTGATAAATATATTTTCAAAAGCTTGCATAAATTAGAGCAAAGTTATTATTATAATACCATACAAATTTTCTCATATAGGGTGTGTAAGTTACTGGTTGTAAGCTCGGTTTAGTTCAGTTTCAATATCCGTTTTATATAATAGTTTTTAGAGAAATTTTGGTTGATGGTTTTCGAAATTTATTTTTTGAGATTTTTTCAAACAAGAATGCACTTTTAAGAAAATATTAAAAAGATATTTTCAAATTCTTAAAAATTATTTTCACTATGAATGTTTTTTTGCAAAAATAATTTATGAAAATGTATTCTGAAAACTAAACTGCCCATTTATAAACTCGGATTTAAAAGTCTTAGCACTTAACTCTTTATGATATAAGATTGAAAAGATAAAAAGCCCTTGTGATATTCTATAAAATGCTTACCCTTGAAACTCTTTTCTTAACTTGGAAAGATATGAAGACATTTTGTAGACCTATTTAAAAAGCAAAACTAAGTACATCAATATTATGGTTTGTTTTTTCCTTTAAGCAATGTTTAGATCTCAAATTGAACAAGAAGTGAAAAATAAGAAGGAAAGAAAGGATCAAGAAAATGAAGGGAACATGCCAAATAAAACAAGAAGGTGTTTTAAAAGAAAACTTACCTTTATTGTTAAGTTACTCATAAAAATGGCCAACTACAATTAAATTTGAACTTCTTTTGCCTTTTCATTTCCTTACCAAATATAATATTTAAAAACAACATTGTCATTGTTAATTTATATTCTAAGCAATTATAACATGCATTTTGCTATAATAAGAGCATTTATAGTGGTCCACCATTAGAGTTATTATTGTCAAAATTTGGCAATACTTCTATTTTTTTCATCTTTAGCGGTGTATTATATATCCATCCAAATTATAGCAATGTCAAATCTTGTGTCAAATTGGACACAAAGTTTGGCATTGCCAAACTTGCCACAACATCAAGTCAGCTGCTTTTCCTTCGATAGCCTTTGAGCCAATAGAAATTGGGTGATTGTGCCAAAATAACATTCAATCAATGTAGCAACATTGCTACGAATGGAAAATTATTACTGTAGCATTCCAAATTTTGGAAATAGTATTGGCAAAATAGCATAAACCTAATTTGGAATAAATTGTACATTCAGTTAGATTATTTTTATTTTAAGTGAATTTTTCTCATCATTTAGACAATAAGTTTTCATTTC
>BRYE01000016.1:11926602-11941602 GCA_030159115.1 Actinidia arguta var. hypoleuca | reverse complement strand
GTGTTACGGCAACTGATTCAGTCAGATCTTTCTTGGAATTTCCGTCCTCGTACTTGGGTGGCTCTCCAACCGCATTACTTGGATCTTTCTTGGTAACCGAAGTTTGGGGGCCACAGCAGTTGGGTGCTTTCACGACCACAACACTTGAGTCATCCTTGGTGTCTCTCTCTTTATTGAATTTGTTAGTGCTACCACCAGCCGTTGCAAACACAGCATTATTAATAGTGTTGCAGGATTCCTTTATAGGAGACAGATCAGAATGCCCCTCTACTGCATCCTCGCATACTGGCACCTTAGATGGAATATCTGATAGAGGAGCCTTATTGAGTGCTGAGCTTTCTGCCGTCGTAAGCGAATCGGTTTTCTGAATCGATGATTCCTTCGTGAGGATTTCCTTCAGTGCATCAGTGATGATAGCATCTTTTTTATTTACACTAGCAGAAGAGTCCCCACCGTTTACTCTTTTGTTAATTGGACCATTTTGAACAGCTTGCTTTAAATCTCCATTCGAGTTAGAATGTGTTTTCTTTCCCACGGTATTTATGATTATGCTCTCTTTTTGAACATCAGCCTGCTTCTTTGGAGCAAAATTTCTTCTATCTCGAACATAGAACAACATGTAAGCCTTCTGCTCCAAAACAACCTTTTCACTAACTTGGTGAACCTGATTCATTACATTAGGATCATAGCGGAAATCATTTTTCATAAGCAATCAAAATAAGGTCTGCATTAAGCATGGTGTTCTGAACACTACAAACTCGAACAACAAGCAGCAAGCCATATTTCTGAAGGGAGACAACTATCTTCCAGAAGTGCAATATGAGACAAGACCTTTCTTTATTATAGCACAAAGTAGTTCAAGGAATAAAGTAAACTAGTCACCATGGCAGTACATGGACGCTCCAACCTATAAAAGACTATACATTTTAAGGTCTCAACTATTAGCTGTAAAAGCGACGAGCAGTGTGAGCTTTATAAACCATATTATTGAGAAGGGGAAAAAGAAGACACAGCAAGGAGCACAAAAATGTGTCAATATCATACTTAAGTATTACATAATAAAGAAGGTGCTAAATGAGAGTTGCACAAGACAACACATGGCAGAATTGTGTAGTTAGGTTCCAACAATAGTATTTAGCATGAAGGATAAACACTTAATGAAACAAACAAAGTAGTTATCAATACAGCTTCGAATCAAAATAACAGGGCAAATAAGGTTGACTGAGAGCAGTTACTGACAGTGGTAATAGGGAAAACACTGTCAAAGTATTACTCATACGTAGAAGGCTATTAAATAAAGCAACAAGAAAGGACCAAGTAAATTATTCATCAAGGCAGTAATGAGTTTGACGAAACATTGTGTCCCTGGTTCAATATTGAAAAAAATTCAGAGGTTCTCCGCACTTCGTTTGTGTTAACAAAGATTTTGATACAGGCAATATGGCAGTCTAAGGTCCTAGAAGACCAACTGAAAGAACTATCCACCAAGCAAAACGTATAAAAGCCAGCTAGCACCAATCTAGTAAGCTGTACGCCAACTAACTGTATGTTGAAGCAAGAGAGAACCATATGGTCCTTCAACCCATATATCAAACCATAATACAGTTTTAAGCCGGATCAGACCATTATCAAGGCAACAGATAATTGAGGTGCAGAGTAGCTTTTACAGTGTAAGCCGCATTTTAAAATGATGCACGCACCTCAATCTCAAGAAAAAGTAAAAAATACTTCAACTGAATGAAATAGAATTGACCTTGAAATTTAGTCTCCACCTCTCAGAAACTATATATTAAATCATGGTAATTTGAAGCCCAACAGACCACAAATAGAGGCAGCTGTTGACTGGGAAAATATGGTATCGTAAGCTTAAATCAACTGATTGTGTATTAAAGCAGCATGCTTGAAACTTAGAGAATCATGTATAAAAACGGAGCTTTGTGAGAAGGGAGTTGTGTATCATTCCGTTTTAACGTCACGGCACATTGCAGTTTAAAGAAACATGACGTCATACAATGTCAATAAGAAATGCCCACTAAAGCGGGTGGGGATCATGTGTTCTGATGAAATCAAACGATATAACAGCACAATTTTGTATGGAAGCAGCAAAAAGACAGACCTTTAAAAAATGCATTTCAACAGGCCATCTTACGATCCCCTAGGTGTAAGGAGACCTATTTCCGATGAACAGGAGTTGGATTGTGAGGATATGACTCTTGGGAGGCTCACACTCACCAAATCCCTTGAGCCTTTTAAAGCCACAATCAGAAAACCTCCCAATCACCAGCTTACATCATGTGACCAAAATATAAAACCCATGAGCCAATGGATTCCTTTCTAGTTCCGATAGCCCACAAAGCCAATATCCAACAAGGAATCCAACTGGCTAAATCTGATGTCCCACGAGGTCACATGAATGCAAACTAGGGTTTGTGTATGGTAGGGTCACCACAAAGTTTCAGGTCCCCAGAAGCCATATCCTCGTAATGAGACCATGATTGGACTTGGTCCCTTCGTCACCAGAGCACCTAATTGGAGGGCTACCACCTTGCCCAACCAAAAGGTTGGCCTCTGCTCATTCATTAATTCATGATTCAACCATTAGTTTACATCGTGGGACTAAAATCGAAAAAACCAGCAGATTCCTTTTTAATTCCGATAGCTCTTAAAGCCAATATCTCACAAGGAATCCAAATGGCTAAACCTAATGTCCCAGAAGATCATATGAATGCAAACTAGGGTTGCATAATGTTCATTCACTATGAATTTTAATTTAAGAAACCATACATAATGACTCCATGACAACTAGTCCCTTCGTCACTAGAGAACCTGCCCACATCAGTTCTCTAAGCCACCCAAGCTTCATTTATATAGCCTAGAAGCTACACTACCCCTGGCCAATTGATTTTTAATAGCCTGAAAAGACACCAATGAACAAAAAGACTTGATACCTGATGATCATCAAGGATGTACCACATGCCACTTGATGTGCGAACAAAGCAATAATAATGGCCAGAATGGGTGTTCCAACCAGCATGAACAAGAACGCCATAAAGAGTATACTTCAATTCCCCATCCTGCCAAATATGTAAAAAAACATGAAAAAATAGTCACCGTCACAAGAAAAATGCCTCATAGACAAATATGAGAGGGAGCGAAGGAACAAATCACAGCACAGAACATATGGTAATGAAAATCTCATGTCAAATTGGTACCAATACTACTTGACAGATTTACAGGGTATACGCAACAGATAAGGTTGCTAGAGCAACACCAATTAAAGTTTCATCAGGAATTTGTACCCACTTGACTAATTTTAAAATCCAGTTGACTAGTTTCACTTGAACTATTAACAATTTTTCATTCATCCATTCGGTGACTCAAGTGGCACACATTTGGATTCGTTTTGGCTCCTTTAAGCATAATAAATCTACCATCAAAGATCAAAAACAAATTGCACAAGGCTTATGCCAAATGTCTATTCCGCATGCCATGATTAGATTGCTTACCATGGCATACAACTACACATGTGCAGGAGTTTGAATTGGTATTGTATAGGTTAAGGAAATATACTAGGATTAAATTCAGACAGAAAATGTGCTTTAGAACTACAAAAAAGCCAATAGGGGTGATGTCTAGGAAAATCAAGAGAAGCAGCGAAGAAATGCAGGTGAAAATGCCTTCTAAATGCATAAGCAGGTGAAAGTTTTTTATCCATTCCCCATGCTGCTTGTCATAGGATTCTTGTTTCCATCTGCCAAGTTCTTTTCAGAAGTGAATTTCTGTTGCATATGTGTAACATTTCTCAACCCCATTTTCAATGGCAACAAATAAACTTTATTCCATCCTTTGTTATTGTTAAAAACTCAAAAACAGTTAAAATCCAATTAAATGTCAATAGTGGTTCGAAATTTTTGGACATAACAAGTTCTTTGATAGAGATTTGAGACATTAAGAATGTCAAATTTTGGTTGGAACTCAAAGAAATGTTTCGCCAGTTTACTTATGCAATCAAAGAGTAATATGGCTGGCATTAATAAAACATTAACTTACATATGGACCGGTGACAAAAGGTTTCAAGTCCAATGTCGGACCAAAATGAACATTTTTGTCTATCTTTTGCCCAGGCTGATGTGTGCCAAACCGCTTTAGGTGGATGGTAAGAACGCAAGGGGCCTTGGAAATAGTGAGCTGCTTGAGAGCCTTTACTTTGAGCTTGCACTTTTGACATTGGTACTGCCTTTCTCCTCCATCTAAATATTCTTTGGCAGTGAAATGCGAGAGTGCCTTGTTCAATGATTCTGCCTTATTGATTTCGAGACTTAAATCTAAGAATGGGTCAAACTTGTTGGAGCAGAAGGAGCATTGCACGCATTTCACCTGAAAAATATTTGAGATTACTAAAGTACAAAACAACAGTAGTCTCAGATCCAAATAGAGTTCTCTATTATATTGAGAAAATTCAAAAAAAAATCATGCTCCCTGATTATTGTCAGACTTCATATAACAAATGAATTCACTGTTATTCCAGAAGGTAACATTTTCCACAGCCCACAAGCAAGCATGAAAAAATTTACCTGGCTGCGGAGGCGACCACCGAAGATCTTGTGGACCAAACTTTTCTCATAAGCACTTGGTGATTCACTTGGTACTCCAGAAGGTAAGCAACATTTATGCATTGATTCTAGCAAATTTACCATGTACTCGTGAGCGTCCTCCTGTCTGGCATTTCGGAAGCTCCGAGATATGCCTAACTTGTGGTCAAGAATTTCAAATTCTAAAAAACAACAATGGAGAAAGAAAGCACCCAATCCGGTGGGGGTTTCTTCTTTTTCTTAGCGGATAACTTTTGAACTTACTGAAACCACAGTTTATGTATGGAAACCGTATATATTGTTATGCTCATGAAACTTGCCTCATCACAACTCCTATATGTAATGCGCTACCATGCAAAAAGAAAAAGGGGTACGTGATTTAGATGAAGTTTATCCAATGATAAACAAAGGACTAGAAATACTGGATGAATGCCTGGAAAACTCAAGACAAGAGTTATAAAGTTTTATATTCTGTATAAACCGCTTTGCCAACTACGGGCCACAGCAAATAATGAAGATAGCCAATGCACAAAACTACCAGCTGACATTAAAAAGTACCATACATCTTTAACAGAACCACAAGAAAGTGGTCAACCATAAAACATATAAGGATACACCGCAAGTTTGAGACAAGATCCTTGGGTGCTAAACTTCTCCCAGTTAATTGTAGGGCCCGGCTAACATGTTTCTGGATAGCGCACAAAGCACAAAATCCAGCAGTACGACCTACATGAATCAATTGAAAAAGAAATTAGGGATGAAGAAAACGTACACTATTTTCTTTTAAAAAAAATATGCTAACATAAAGGAGCCGGAAGAAC
The DNA here is from genome assembly GCA_030159115.1 of Actinidia arguta var. hypoleuca. Lineage (NCBI taxonomy): Eukaryota > Viridiplantae > Streptophyta > Magnoliopsida > Ericales > Actinidiaceae > Actinidia > Actinidia arguta. Next base: position 11,936,189 of record BRYE01000016.1, on the reverse strand, counting down.
ATATATATAGCACAAAATTACTTTTAAGACATAAAAAGGGAAAAAAACGTTAGACCTACTAACATTCTAATAATATTACCAGAATCCACTACATAAATTTGGGAATTTTTAAGCACGCTCAATGCAGAGTGCAGGAAACTCAAAATCAAGTGCAAAATTGCATTTTATCCGCACAGCAGCAAATTTGAGGTAATCCTTTGTTCTCTTCAATAAAATAATAGGGAATGTATCCACTTGGAGAAATACAAAACTCGAGAGGCAAGAAAGACACACCACAAAAAAAGAGGATATTACAAATTATATTTAGCGTATAAAAATATTTTTCCGAAGGTACTTGTGATACTCTATTGTGTAAAAACAAAGTTATCGTCCGCAAATTGCCAAGGTCTTCGAATTATTGACTTGAGGAGAACTGGAGAAGAGGCTGAAGAGCTTATTCGAATATAGACATTATTTCCCATCTTCTTCTAATATAGAAGATCTATCTATCATATTGAGGAGAGGTTAGCATTAATATAAACTAAAATTAAGCATAATCAACGAGTTGTTAATTAAACCCGCCGGAGACAAATCTTACTCCACTTATTCACTTTCTGTTTTGCTAGCAATTGTGCAAAAACCAAAGAGTATAACCTAAATGAGATGGATATGTATACTTCTTCAAACTTGATATGTTTGTTTCTTGTTTTAACACTAACAGTTTCAAATTGCTTACTTCAGGGTTTGGGAGCATATTAATGAACTAAATGAGCCCGTCCAATCCACCTCAAGTGGAACAAGTTTGATATCTATACAATTGGAATGTAGTTGCGTTTAACTATACTTCTGAATATCTAAGTTCAGTTTAAGGGACAGGTGTGGTGATTGAGGGATGGGCAAGAAAATGAAAGGAAAACGATAGGAAGAAAGCCAACCCAAGTTCTGGGTTTTATAAGATGGGTTAACTCAGGTTCAGGTAAAGGCACAGAGTATTATCCAGTGTTTTGAGAAATTGCGCATAAACTTTAATGTATTACGGGCACCAAGATCAGGAAGGGTTTGTCCCTACACCACCTCACCTAAGACTGGTTTCACCCATTGTTGATTGATTGTTCTTAAAATACTTTCTTCGTAAATTTGTACAAGGACTTAGAAATTCAGTATCATACAATCAAGAGTTCAATGCAGTATGTAAATTGTGTGCGAGACAGTGAAGAGAGGTCGATAGAAACTCACAAGAATTTTGATGCTTCCCACTTTGTAAATATGCTGCTAAAGGTTCTGTGTATGTAAGACATTGCAATACTGAATTGAGAAAACATGTATTTCCAAGATTTTCCAGTCCTGCACCCTGTAAATAAATCATACCATTCTCACAGGTAAGCAGTTTGATAACTTCAAACCAAGCTGAGTACCAAGAACTGAACCCATATACCAAAACCCAACAGTTAGAGAAATAATTTTTCTTAAAAAGGCCACAAAAAAAAAAGCTAATTGAAGAACGTCCTACAACGAATGGAGCAGACTACTAACAAAAAAATACTAATAAGAGTAACAAAATTCCAACAAAAACAGTTTAAAAAACTTGTAAGACCTTGGATAAGTATTAGAGATGAATTGAAATTAACGTCACCCTCATAGCTTAGGAGAATGCTTAACCTAATTAACAAAGTAGATGACTAATAAAATATTCAACTCATCTAGGACAAACTAAGCTAACCCTTGACCACAGAACGGAGATAGAGCAATCCAGAGCACAAATGACCAAAATCCTATCTACCAAAAAGACAATAACACGTGCATAAATGAAACATAAATAATTGCATCAAGATATTGTATATGCATATAGTATATATGAGTAACGATAAAACTGATAATTTGTACAGAATTTAAAAACAGAATGATGTCACAATTTGTAGACTTTTCATCTCAAATCAACACAAAAAACTCTCCAACATGGTTATAATTTCAAAATTGTGACTGCCACATCATTCTAACAGTAATTTCTGTACAAGAATTCCGGTAGAATATCAATTTCCAATTCTATACTATTTATTAAGAGAGAATCCTTTTTGGTAAGAGAAAATTTTTGAAGTTGTTTATACTTTTTCTTTGACAAAACTGCCCCTATACACAGTGGGATTGGTTAGAGGGTGAAATCACACTTGGAGTTATGCAAAAATATACAGTGTGTGTGCCACCTTCTAGTATATATAATTGATTACCAATAAATGAATCCGTATACAAAACCCAATTATTATAGAAACTATTTGATAACAAAATATATCCTAATTGAACAACATCCTACAAAGAAGAAAGCAGACTATAACTAAAAAACTCACAATTCTCCTGAAATTGATCCCAAAGCTGATTTCCGGATCTAGACCCGCATCCAGAAACTTCGACCCATCGGCCCTCTTCCCGGCCCGGCCCGATTGGGCATTTCCCGGGTTTGACTGGCCCAGCTTGTGGGGATCCGAGCTCGAGGGGTTCAGAGTCTCTAACCGAAACCCCACAACGCCATTGCTAAACCCAGCGAACGGCTTCTTCGCAAGCTGGAAATCGATTTTTCTGGTGATTATAGATCCTACCGTATTCGGAGGATCCGGCAACCCGTCGGATTGTGTATTGGATTCTGAAGGAGTGATCAGAGTTTCAGCCATGAGAAAACTCTGTACTTATCTTCAGATTTGGCATCCAAAACAGTCTCTCTCTCTCTCTCTCTCTCTCCAAGTAGAGGCTTGGTTTTCGACTATCGGTGAAGAGAGAGAGGGATGGAGGCGAAAAACACTCCCTTAAAGCCCTACAATCCTGAATAATGAGCTTACGTTTTCTGCGTCGCACTGGATTATTATTTTAATCGTGCATTTCACGGGTTGTGTAGGATTAGAGGTCGCCTCAGTGGAGATCTTCATTATTACCAATAGAACTATGCCACTTCATTAAGTGCGGGGTATTATGTCATTTTGCATCCAATAAGTTTTTCGGATTGACTAAATTACCCTTTACATTTGATACGTGGCGATCTCATAGTGGATAAAGCTAGATTCTGTGTATGTAATTGGCTGTCATGTCTTATTTGTACACGTGCTAGTTTAAGTTGTGGTGGGGAATGCGAGGCCAGACCATATAAGTGGAACGTGGGCCCCAGTAACAGAAGCAGTTGCAGTTGCAACCACTTGATTCGGCCCCTAGACGCCCAGGATGGCAACGGGGCGGTCCCGGAAAATCCTCCACACTCTCATACCAAATCGGTGACGGGTTGAGAATTTCTGTCTCCCCGCTCCGCCCTGCCCTGTTTAATAATTTTGTTAATTATATATATATATATATATATATATATATTTTATAGTAAGGATATTACGATATATTTTTTAAAAAAATAAAAATAATTTTGACTATTTATACATAATTGGGGCAGATTTAGGGCCGGATGGGTTAAACAGGTTTTTTTCTGCCCCGCCTCCTAAGTATTAAAACCTCAAACCCTCTTTATTAGAGGCGTGACCTAAAATAATCGGGTCAAATTATCATCTCGGCACAAGACCAGGACAGTAATCGAGCTATACTTGGGCCCAGACTTGATCTTGAGCCCAACCACATAGATTAGGCTCAAAATCATGGAAATATTTGGGGGGGGGGGGAGGGGCTTTTTAATACTATTACAAGCTAAAAATTTCTTTAAAATAAAAAGAATGATTAATTTTATTTTTACTCTTTTAAGTTTGATCCAAGTTTTACTTGGGTCTTATAACACCGTCGAGCACAAGGTTGAGATTTAAAATTATAAGATTTATTTTGTCCAAATTAGAATTATAAGAACTAAAGTAAAACTTGAGTCAAATTCGAAATGCTGAAAAAAGATTAACCCTAGTTCCAATACGGATATTGATTTTTACACTCTCTTTTTCTTTGATTTCACTCTGTTTTGATCAAAAAAATTCACTAAAAACGAAAAACTTTGAAAATCAAAACAACTTAAAAATCTAAAAAAATTAAAGCTAGGACAGAGGGGGATGTATTTTATTTTTGCAAGGAGACAATGACAGATGAATCCACTTTTTATAACTTAATCCTATTCAAGTTTTACATGGAGAACCTAATGCCATTAAAGTCATTTTCATATGTAAGTTTATCTCAGTGTCTTTACCCGCTCGTTGTTTTAAGAATTAGAAGGGGGAGCTAAGGATGCCCATATATCACCCAGGGTTATCTTTTTATGCTTCAAACTTTAAATTAATATAACTTTTATTATAAAAAAATATTTTTAATAAAAATTATAAATTTGAAATGTGCTGATCGAATCTATTAAATAAGATCTATAATGAATATAAAAATTGTGTAAAATAAAAAAGGTACAGATTTTGATACAATTAGTACAAATGCATAAATTTGGTAGAAGTTGCAAATTGTGGTATTTTACTTCAACCCGATAATTTTTATTTAAGTATGCAAATTTTAGTACAATTTTGCCAATATTATACAAATGTGTAATTTTTGGTCAGAGCGTGCAAAATTTTAAATAATTGTGCAAATTTTAGTCCAAATTTAAGAAAAAAATTATTTTAATTGGCTCAAGTGTGCAAATTTTGATATACGGCCTATGCAAATGATGTCTCAATTGGTGCAAATTATACTACAACTGTGCAATTTTGGTATAATTAGTGCAAGTGTGTAAACTTTGGTACAATTATATAATTTTTACTATAAATTGGGCAAAAATCTGTCCAATTGTGCAAATTTTTCTACAAACTTGTAAATTTTGATCTACATTCTATGAAAAAATATCTCAATTGGTGCAAATTTTGTTCAACAATGCAATTTTCTCTACAATTATATAATTTTTGGTCTTCACTTTGTTCAAAAATTGTCTCACTTGGACGTTGTGTGCAATTTTTAGTGCAAATATTTAAATTTTAGTACAAGTGATTTTTTTGCAAGAAGTGTTCAAAATTGGGAATGTGAAAACCTCTGCAACACACTTTGAGAAAAATATCATGTCTTTTAGTAAGCAACTCAAAATTGAGTACAATCTATTTTTTTTTTTAAACTAGTCTAATTGATCTTTCTAAATATGAAAGTTTTCATTTTATTTATTTCTTCTATGTGAAATTAATTTTTAGGTTGAAGTTGCCATAAGATCTGATTTTTCGTGTATATGCAATCTCCCGCGACATATTTTGAAAAAAACGATCATAGCTTTTAGTATACAACTCGAAATTACGCATCGTTTAATTTTTGAAAAACTAGACTCGTAGAGCTTTCTAATTATATAATTTATTTTTTTTTAATTTTATTTATGAGTAAAAACAATTTTTAGTTTAAAATCATTTTAAAATTTGTGCAATCCTCTACGACACATTTTGAGAAAACGAATGTATATCTTTGAATATACAACATAGAATTGCGCACCATTTATATCTTTTGAAACTACACTCATAGCTTTCTAAATATGTGAACCTTGCATTTTTATTTATTGCCGAGTGAAAATAGTTTTTTGGTTAAAACTGCCCTAAAACCTAGTTCACGAGTTTGTATAGTCCTTTCCGACAAACATTGAGAAAATGACCATATCTTTTAGTAGACAAATCGAAATTGCACACTATTTAATTTTTTGAATTTAGACTCGTAGAGCTTTCTAAATATGTCCACTTGTATTTTATTTATTTATGAATAAAAATAGTTTTTAGATTGAATTTGTCCTAAAATATGATTGTCGAGTTTTTGCAGTCTTCCACGACACACTTTGATAAAATAATTATATTTTTTAATAGACAACTCAGAATTGCGCATCATGTAATTTTTTTAAAACTAAACTCATAGAACTTTCTAGATATGTGAAATTTACATATTATTTTTTTCGGAGCGAAAATATTGTTTATGTTAAAATTGCTTAAAAATTTGGTTCTATAACTTTTTTCCCCCTAAAAGTTTAATCAATTTCGGATAGCTCTAGTAGTGGGGTTCGTACTCGATTTTTAACCCATGAATAATCATTGCGAAGTTTTAAAAGTCTGTTTTCTAACGACACTGACATTGCTATTAGATTTGTTATAAAATATATAAATATGATCAAAATAGTGCTATTGTGCTTGTGTATGGATGCTTTATTTTTTTACTTCAAATCATTTTGGGATTACATTAACCACATTTTATATCAATGACATTGGCTGCATTGATGGTGGAGGTGGTATTGGGCGGCACCAGCCCGTCGTTGCCAATTTTGTAAGTAGATATATGACATTCTATTATGGGGCCATTAAACTTATGGGCCTTAACACTATCTAGCTAGCCAAGCCCAACTGCTTACATGATGGATGGACGGTAACCCATTTTCTTCCTAAGAGGGGGCCTAAACCCACAACCACAACTATCTGTTTGTGAATGCTAAATATTTAATCTAGAATGCAATTTTCCTGCTTTATTAACATTCAAATTCTATGCATTAAGGACAAAAAAATGTTTTAATTTCAACAAAATTGACAACCATTGACCTAAATCTTGATAACTCGGTATCTAACATTTTAGACCAAAATATGGGGGATCAATCTTACAGTTCACAAACGAGGACTCATTTTGCCTCGTATGAACTGATCCAACATAAAAATTGAAAGCACGTGGGAGAAAAGAAAACAAACCTTTTTGAAAAGATTTTTTTCAGTCATGAAGTAAAATTTTCAGTCTTGAAGCCTCTCTTCTTATCCTTGGGCTTGACCTCAAAAAAATTTGAAAAATAAAAACAAGTTTGGGGATAAGTATAGAAAAGAATCTATTTTTATCTGTTGGTTCTCTTATATATCCCCATACATACAACTTGGATTTTGATTACTTATTCCAAGCCTGCAGTCCCTTTGATAAAGTGGGTAGACTCCAAGTTTGATTGACATGTTCGGTGAGTCCAAATTTGAATGACCCAGTCACATTCTCAAGTCAAGAGATTTGAAGATTTCTTTTTGGGTGATTCTCTATTCGGACCCGAAAAGTTTCTCTTGTAGGACCATTTTTTTATTTTAATAAATTTCTTGGATCTCTCTTAAAGTTTTTGATAAATATAATTGTCTCTCATGTACTTTTCTGAAATAGTACTGACATTCTTTATTTTTGAAACTATTATCAAGATTCCTTCTGAAGCTAATTTCTTGGCAAAATAACAAAGTTTTCCTTATTTTTAAACTTTCATATTTTTTTCCCCGCAATATTGCCCTTATTTTGGTAATAAAGTTGGATAACAAAGATTTATTTTCTAAGTACGTTTTGATGAGGAGTACTTAAAAAGCAGATAATTTAGATCCATTTTTAAAAACAATTATTTATGGATAAAAAAACAACAATAAAGCAATTTACAAATAAATGCTATTTTGAGGGGAAAAAAGAGAATTTTTATTCATTTTAATTAGTGTATTAAGAAAAAAAAAATTAAATACTTAATTTTAAGGGCAATCTTGTCATTTTTATCAAAAAAGAAAAAACTCAATTGAATAACCTTGATAATAATTTTAAAAGTAAAAAAGAGTCAGTACTATTTTAGAAACTATAGGGTAGTGATTGTAATTAACAAAAAATTCAGGGAAGATCAGTGAAATTTAACCAAATTACAAAATGAGTATGGAGAGAAAATGCTTGGGTCCAAACAGTATCACCCTTTCTTTTTTGGTTTCCAAAAATGAGGCAGTCACAAAATTTGACCATATAGCTTTTTTCCATCATTTACACTACCAGACTATGGACGGAATTATCCTATTAACACTTTTAAAAGTATCTTTAACCCAATTCGCCATTTTATAGGAATAAAAAATGAATTTGAAAGATTTTATTATTCACTCGAGCTTCAACCGCAAACCTCTATTTTCATGTTTAAAAAGGTCCCTTCAATATCAGCCTTTAAATTTTTGGAAATACTTCACCTACATCTCCTGAGATTTGGTATATTGACATTTAGATCTGGCATCTTTAAAAAATAAGTAAGTAGACTCCTTGAAGTTTGGTGTATCGGTAATTATTTTTTTTAGCTTGTTAATTAATTATAAATTTTTCAGATGACCCATTGATATTTTAACTCAGTTTAGTTGGGTTCATTTGGCCTACATGTTTAAACTAAAACAAAATATCACTTTATATCTCAATAATCAATAAATTTTTAGATTAAATATCACTAATTTTATTGACCCTAACCCACATCATTTTTTTTAGTAATTAACTTAATTTTTGCTAAATTAAGCCAAATTTTTTTTTTATAAAAGATTATTTGATAAAGAAAATTATTAAAAAAAGCTAATAAAAAAATTAAAAAAAATTTAAAAAATAAAATAAAACAAAAAAAAAACTAGAGAGAGAGAATTTTTCAAGAGTATTTATGACATTTTCTTCAGTCAAAGTGATCAACTGACGGAAAATGCTGACGTCACTAACGGCAGGGGGATTAATTGCCGATATATCAAATCTCAGGGGGTCTATCTGCCTATTTTTGAAAGGTTCCGGGTCTAAGTATCAATAAACCAAACCTCAGGAGATGTAGGTGAAGTTTTTCCTAAAATTTTCCTCCAATCACATTAAATTATTATTATTAGTTAACTGATTGTCTTGTTTATTTTTTTAATATATTTAATATTGGTATCATTTTAAAGGTATTAACAATATCTTTCTAACATTACTAAATTTATAAATATTGAACATACATATTAAAATTCCTAAGTATTTTATAAAAAAATACAAAAAAGAGAGTACAACTTCGCATTTTTCTCTAATCCTCAGTATCAACTTCGCATCCTCTAAAATAGATGAGAAAATAGAGGATGGCTTAGAGCAATAATTTTAATCAAAATAAAATATATAGAGGGTGGGTTAGTGATGCTATAAGGAGTAGATTGATACAATTAGAAATAAAAGGCACAAAGTAAAATTTAAGTAAAAATACTGGAGAGAAAAATGAAATAAAAATAAAAAAGTTAGACAATCTAACTATTTGGGATAGTTAAATTATCTATTTTTTTATTTTTATTTCTTTCTTCGTTGCCGAAGCCTTGATCGAAAAGAACCTAAGAGCATATTGCACCAAGTATTTAATTTGGAGACTCAAAATAATATTTTTTTACTCAAAAATATATTCAAATGATTTTAGTATTCATGCCATCTCCAACCAAATCTCTATTTTTATCTTTATTTTTTTCAAAAACTCAATTTTTTCTCCAAATTTAAAATTTATATCTAATCCACTGTTCCAACTTTCCTTCCAACTAGTTTTCACTCTAAAGTTTAAAATATTTTCAAATTATTGTCAAATATATTTAATATTGATCTCATTTTAAAGATGTTAATTAGTTTTTTTAAAAAAATAATTTTATTAAAATAATATATATATATTCAAGGTTTTATGTATTTTTTAAAATATAATAAAAAGTACAAAAGATATAGATAATATAAATATCTAAATGTAAAAAAGGTTAAAAGGATAAAGTTGAAATTTTGGTCCGTCCCCAAATTTGGAGACCAAAGTCAAAGTCTTTATTTTGTAGGCGTTAAATAGAGTATAGTTGGAGATAGGGCTGTGATAAAGTAATTGAACTGCTTCAACTTGACTCGTGTTAGGTTTTGTTAAGTTTAATAAAAAT
>BRYE01000016.1:11911602-11921602 GCA_030159115.1 Actinidia arguta var. hypoleuca | reverse complement strand
GTCTCATTTACCATAAGGTCATGGCCAATTTTTTAGAGAATTTCCAAAAATTTTCTCATGAGTGCGATTCACTTAGCAAAAGCAGCTACATTGATCAAGTAATTACTTGTAGCGGTGATCAAACAGCAGCACTATAGCGGGATGTACCTTGCCCTTAGAGCTATTTTTCTATCAATTCATTTGGACCAACATATGGCTGCCTATCCAAGGGAGAATCCGGTCCATTGGGCTGATATTTTAATGTATCGTTGACTGTTGTTCCTTTTAATTTAGTGAATCGTTGATTGTTGTTCATTGTAATATTTTCAAGGCCAAACTTGTGGTCAATGAACTCTGATTAGGTTAAGAGTGGAGTGTAAAGATATGTTCTCTTGAGACAAAAATGTTGATAAATAAAGTAATAAAGTTGATAATGACAAAAATGTTGATAAATAAAGTATTATTTAAAAAAGAAAAATTGGGTATTGACAATTAGAAGACCACATTATGGAGATTAAAACTTCATTTCGTTTCATCAAAAAAGATGATCAGAAGCATCTTTTATTTTGGCTCAAAGGTTCCAAAAAACCATGTTCAAATCCCATATTTTCCCTACAATCTTCCACATGAATGAAATTGGTCGGAAGACGTCTCAAAAAATGCTAACTCAGAGAGAGATCAGCAAATAGCCTTCTGCATCAAGAAAAATAGTTTTTGGCTTTGAACCTTCTCTAGAGAATACCTGTCGGATCTACTAGCTAAATAGTGAACGCGATGTCTGAAACCATTCTATCATTAGTGTAAACCAAGACAACATGCATCACTAATGATTTCTCTAACTCTACATTGGTTCTCATAGTTGTGTCTGTTTTGGCCTTGGACACCGTCTGATTTCATGAATGTTTAGAGAATTTAGCCTTGAAAATTTTCATCGATGCAGTCTCACGTCACACTCACATAGGTGATCTCTCATTACGAGTATCATTTTGTACCTGACTTGGTTTTCCAAGACATAAGGGTAATTAAAAGTACGCTTAAGCTATCCATTGCATGCATCATTATTGCTTTATAAGAATAGGTAAAATTTCAATGACTTCCTCCAATCATTAATAACTTAGTTGTCACATTGAACCTAGATCTTGAGATCTTTAGTCAAGCAAGTTAGGTTACCATTGCAGCAATTTCACTTTAAATACTTCAACCCTATTCCTCTCGAAGACTTATCAACTGACTCTTTGTTTAACCTTTTGCTGAGCAAATCCGCAATGTTATTCTTTGACTTCATATAGTCAGTAGTGATAACTCTATTTGAGATTAGTTGACTAATGGTATTATATTTATAACATATATGTCTAAACTTACCATTATAAATGCTGCTTTGTGCCCTTTCAATTGTTGATTGACTATCTCAATGGATGCAAATAGCTGGCATAGGCTTTGACCAACTCAGAACATCTTCTAAGAATTGGCAAAGCCATTCCGCCTTTTCACCTACCTTTGTCTGAGGTTATGAACTCTGATTCCCTTGTGAATTGGCAATAAATATTTTGTTTTGAAGATTTCCACAAGACTGCAACCCCTCAGAGTAAATATATATCCACTCGTGGAATTTGAGTTTTTTGTATCAAATATCCAGTTAGCATTGCCATATCTATCTAGCAAACCTATATATAATGTATCTATAGTCCATAGTAAAACACTTGCCAGAAAATTTATATTTCTTGATTGCACCACCCTTAGCCCCCAACTAGACCAAACTTAGAATGGTCAGATAGAACAACATACTCTGTTGCTTGCTTGTCACTAACTAATGTAATCTCTCTTTTGGAATTGCCAAGCATAAGAATCTGTTAGTGAAGCACAATACTCGGAAGTCTCGAGATCATTTTCACAAGGAGCTCGAATTTCAAGGTCAAGAGTGGTACAGGTAGAAAAAGTATAAAATTGTTTGTTTGGAAGTGTTTGAAAGATCTATTTGTATCACTGAGTTTGTATCAAATACATAAAAATGGCATGATCCAAGTACCTAGTTCCTTATTTTAACTTAGATATTCTAATTTATTCTATCTTTTTTTGCTCAACCATTACCAAGACAAGGTGATTTGGGTTGAAAAATTTTACAATGAAATTTATGTAATACTTCTAAAGATGTCTCTTGAGATGAAAATGGATTTGTATTTTATTTTAAACACTTAGAATGAAAGTGATCTAAGTATTATTTGTACCATGATATCTTGTTAACAAATAATCAAAGATCTTTACAATTCAAAGTTTTGATTTTAGAAAGACCATTAATCAATCGTAGACAACATTAAAATCATTTAATGAAGAAGAAAAACTAGCTCATTCTAAGGGTTGGAGAAGGACTTGGTTCTTGGACCAAACCTAAGGATTTAGCCATCCATAAACACGTAAGACTTAATCACATATAAAAGATATATCATTAAGCAAAAGGATTTGACAAAAATGCTAGAATAAAAATAAAAATTCAATAAACCTTAAATGGTGTCCAAATAAGCAAAGATAAAATTAACTTGTAACCCTTTAAGAGAATATCTTTAAGGAAATACAAGTCTTGCACCTCTACTTTCCTTATCACTCTCTCTCTAGGAGCCCCCTCATTTGGTTGCCCAACAACCTTTCTTTGGTTGCCCAACCACTCTCTTTTGATGAAATTTTCTCTATATCAAAAGATCTTGGAAGGAGTGGGTTTGAAAACATCAATCTTCCATCAAATAGAATCCTCGTAGCTAGGATTTAACTCTTGTTGCGCTCCTCAACTGATTGAGAATTTCCTTCAACCGATTGAACTTTGGTGGTTCAATTTCTCTGGTTTCTTTCTACCAGTTGAACATTAAGGGTTGGACCAATTGAACTCTTTCTCTGGTATTTCTGTTGGTCTTCGACCGATTGAACTTTTTGCTTCAACTGGTTGGGGGCTGCTTTTTTATGCCTCTGGATTTGTTCAACCGGTTGAGACAAGGTAGTGCTTAGTGCTCTTTCGATCTCTTTAATACTCCAATTGACCTGCAAAATCCATTTACAATGCTTGTGCCAAACAATGGTTAACTCGAATATATGATAAGCGCAATGATGCTATATTGCGAGGGAATTGGTTGATAACTTATTGTTGAAATAAAAGTTTATTTGGTTTTGATGATTATAACTGTTAAAAGCTAAGTCAAGTTTAAACTTATGTTGAAAATTGTATGAAGTAAGGAAAAACAGCAGTGGTCTCAAAAATAGGTTTACATATGTTTAAGTGAGAATAGAAACTCTCTACAAGTTATATTTTGTGTTATTGCGTATATGAAAGAGGTAAAAGAGTTAAGTCAACATTCAAACTCAATTTGATCAATCAACGGCTTGAACTGATAACTGAAATAAGTCTGGACTGCTACTGTCACAAGTTAGGTCGACCGAACTTGTCGACCGATGTTTGAGAGACACAACCATTGAAGGAACAAAACAATTGTCCAAGTTGCTCACTGGAAATTTAGTTTAGGGATGACTGAAGCTCACGTTCGATAAACTGAAGATAAAAGAGGGACGATCGAAAGTGAAACAGAGAACAATATGGCTTACTGGAATTATAGTTCAAACTCGACCAAAGTTTACATTCGATCGACCGAAAGTGGAAATGACCATGATCGAAGTTGTAAATTCCTCAACAGATACAATATAGAAGTCACTGAAATTCTAGTTCACCTAAGACCAAAGTTCAAGTTCAATCGACTAAAGTTATTGACCGAAGTTTGAAAAAATTGATCTTGCATGTCAAAATCAAGATCCAGTGGCTGAGATTAAATCAGAGTGGCTAGATCAGATGCATTTAATGCTACATCGACTATAATTAATTTTTGGCTTATAAATTCAACCATTGGGATTGTTGGGATGATTATGAAGCGCTTAAAATTTCTATACTTACTTGTATTCAATATTTCAATCCCTTGATCAATCATTGTGAGTTTGATTTGTATAAAAAATTAAAGAGAGCTAGATTAATCTAAAAGAGAGCTTCATTATATTTATATTCAATCTAGAATTGGTGAGCTCAAAGTTACTTTAACTATTCTATATTGTTGAGAAGATCACCTTGAGTGATTGTAAAAGTTCCCAAGAGAAGAAGTCTTTTGAAGACTAGAAGAGTTCTAGTGTTTGGAAAGGTTGTCAAGCATCCGTAAGCATGAAGATAATGAATTTCCAAGAAGAAACTTGGAGAGTGAACGGAGGTCGAGATTTGCTGAACCACTATAAATCGTTTGCACTCTTTTTTTTCTCTCCTTTTAAATTGCTTACATACTTGTTATAACTAGAAATTTATTGTTTGTATAAGTTTTTAAGAAGAAAATTTTAATTGGCCATTAAACCTTAGCAAACCTATTTCACCCCCTTCATAGTTTGTTTTCTAGGTAACAATTGATATTAGAGTTAGTTGTCCTGTGCTGTTAATACATGCATATCATCCATGGGGACTCTCGCTTGCGACCATGTCATTGAAGCAAGACTCTCCGACCATGGGTGACAATGCACTGGTGTAGACAGTGGCCGATTGGTCTGGTAGGTACTATTGATAGGTGACATAAGCGCGACTTATGATTAGTTACAATTGGTATTAAAGCAGGACTTTACATTTTTCAGATTTAATAATCTAGGAGTCAAAGATCCATGACCAACATTATAGGAATACACATGACTAAAGGCCAATCGATTACTCGATTCCTATATTTTTTCGGTAATAATTATAACTATTGGAAGGCTAAAATGAGGATATTCATTCCAGAAAATGATTATGCATGTTGGAACATCATGGAAAATGGACCTATCATACCAACAAAAATATGTAAAAGGAAAAGTTTTTAAAATCTCAAGATGAGTAGACACCTTTAGGTACAAATGATGTACAAAATAATGCTTAAACTATTCACACTCTGTATTGTGCACTAAATGTAAATAAATTCAATAAATTTTCTGGATGCGAAACAGCTAAAGAAATTTGGAATAAATTAGAAATCCCCCATGAAGGAACAATCCAAGTTAAGGAATAAAAAATAAGTATGCTAGTACATAAATACAAATTGTTTAGAATGAAATCAAATGAAATAATTTGAGATATTCACTAGGTTCACCAATATAATAAATGGATTAAAATCACTTGGTAAGATATACACTAATATGGAAATGGTAAGAAAGATTCTCAAGTGTTTACCAAGAAATTGGGGATCAAAAGTGATCGCAATAGAAGAAGCAAAAGACCCCACCAAGATGAGTCTTGATGAATTGCTCGGGTCTCTCATTACACATGAGATTATATTGATAAGCAATGAGGAGATTGATGAAAGCAAAAAGAAAAGGAAAATTTCTTTCAAAATGTCATCTTCTCAAATGAATGAAGTAATGAATGATGATGAAGAAAGCTACGAGAAAATGACATTATTTATTAAATGATTCAACAAAATGTTCAAAAAGAGCCAATTTTCTCGAAGACAAGGTAGAAAGAATTTTGGCAAAGAAGAAGAAATAAAGAAAGATCCCATTATTTGTTTTGAATGCAAAAAGTCGGGATATATGAATATTAATTGTCCTAAATTGAGAAAGGATTTAAGAAAAGATAAGAAGAGCTCCAAAGAAAAATTCAAGAAATTCCAAAGAGCATTTGAGGCTTGGGGAGAAAGCGATGTTGATACATCCAATGATGAGTCAAGTGATCAAGAGATAGCAAATCTATGTCTTATTGCTAAAGAAGAGGAAGTAAATGAGGTACATTATGAATCCAACTCAATCGATGAACTACAAAATGTCTATGATGAATTATATGTGGAATCACTAAAAATGACAAATAAAAATTGCATATTAAGAAAAAAAGTTGCCTCATTTATTAGTGAAATTGATGATTCGAAGAAGCATGTTGATAAATTAAAAATTAAAAATGACAAGCTTAATGTTAAAATTTTAGATTTGACAACATGCTTTGAAAAATTCACTAAAGGTCAAAAGAATCTAGACTTGCTTCTTGGATCACAAATATGTGTTTATGATTGTACCGTAATTGGATACAATCCTTTAGTAAAACAACAACTATGTAAAAACTTATTTGTAAAAACATCATCTTCCACAACACATAAAACTCCATGTACATTTTGTAACACCGAGGGTCACACTATATATTCATACTATGTAAAGAAATGTGTTAAAAAGGGATTAAAAATAAAATAGGTCCATAAGAAAATTGACACTAACATTCAAGGACCTAACAAGATTTGGGTACCAAAGACCATGTTTAAACCTTTTATGTATGTATGCTTAAATGCAACATCAAGGAAAGGAATGTGATACTTGAATAAGGGTTGCTCGTGACACATGACTGGAGACAAATCTATGTTTGCATCTTTATCTTCAACAGATAGTGGATATGTAACCTTCGGAGACAATAGCAAAGGCAAGATCATTAGTATATGTAATAATAGTAAGTAACCCTCTCTTATTATAGAAAATGTCTTACTTCCAATTATGTGATAGAGAAAATAGAGTTATCTTTGATAATGCCAATTGCACCATAGAAAGCATAAAAGACAACAAAACACTGTTCATTAGTCAGAGATCTACCTTTCAAAAATGCTTCGAGGAATGCAAGAATTGAGAAAAACATGGAAGCTCTTGATATTACTCAAAAAACTAAAAAGATTCAAGTAGAGGCAAATGAGAAGGACATACAATTAGAATTAGTCCTACCTCATCTAAAGGATCAAAAATAAGATGGTAAAAATTCAAGTCTTCCAAAGGAGTGGAGATTCGTTCACAATCATCCAACAAATCTCATTATCGGTGATCCATCAAGAGGGGTAACTATTAGAAACTCTATTAAAAATATTTGTGAAGATATTGCATTTTTATCACAAATAGAACCTAAGAATTTTCATAAAGCTGAATTTGATGAATATTGACTTTGGGAAATACAAGAAGAACTTAATCAATTTGAAAGAAATAAAGTTTGGACACTAGAACCTAGGCTAACAAATCAACCCATAATAGACACTAAATGAGTATTTAGAAACAAGCTTGATGAATCTGAAATTATTGCTAGAAATAAAGTTAGACTCATTGTACAAGGATATAGTCAAGATGAAGGAATATATTTTGATAAATCATTTGCTCCCGTAACTCAATTAGAAGCTATACGAATGCTACTTGCATTTATATGCTATATGAACTTTAAATTATATCAAATGGATGTAAATAGTGCATTTTTAAATGGATACATTACCGAGGAGGTATATGTGGTACAACTTCTAGATTTTGAGAATCATGAATTTTCAAACCATGTATTTAAGCTCTCGAAAGCACTCTATGGTCTAAAGCAAGCTCCAAGAGCTTGGTATAAAAGACTAAGTAAGTTTCTAAATGAAAATGATTTTGTTTGAGAAAAAATAGATAATACCCTATTCATAAAAGTCATAAATAAGGGCATGCTTATTGTACAAATATATATAAATGATATTATATTCGGTGCAACTAATGAAAATATATGCAAGAAATTCGTTAAGTGTATGCAAGGTGAATTCGATATGAGCATGATATGTAAACTCAACTTCTTCCTTGGACTACAAATCAAGCAATCAAGTGAGGGGATTTTCATAAACCAAACAAAATATACAAAGGAGTTGCTCAAACGATTCGGCATGATGGGAGCAAAGCCACTAACTACACCCATGAGCATATTTATAAAGCTTGCCAAGGATGGAAATAGCAAAAATGTGGATAAAAAGCTCTATCGAGGTGTGATTAAATCTTCACTATATTTAAATACAAGTAGGCCCGATATCATATTTAGTGTATGTAAATGTGCTAGATTTCAATCATGCCATAAGAAATCACATTTATCGGCTGTAAAACGCATATTTAGATACCTTATAAAAACACATAATTTAGGTATATTTTATCCAAGATGAGTTATCTTTGATTTAAAAGGATACTCCGATGCGGACTAAGAGATCACATCCAAAAAAAGGATATTGAACTTATATATGTACACATCGACAAGCAATTGGAGGACATTTTTACAAAACCCCTTGATGAGAAAAATTTGTATTCCATTCGATGTGAACTTGGTATGTCTCAACCAATGTGAATATATTTTGGATTCTTAAATAAATTTATAACTCTTGAATTAGTTAGCAGTTGAGAAAGAATAGTCTAAGTCAAAATGTGTTTTAGATGAAACTAAACTCCAACAAAACGAACGCAAATTTAAACTTTGTTCAAAATTGCATACGAGATTAAAATATCACATTAAGCTAATTTAAGTTTTCTTGTCTGATATAAATATGTGTGGATATCTCATTTTCTAAAAGGCATGTTATTGATTGATAGGATCTTATCCTAGAGTTAATATATGTCAACAATGAGTTGTAAGAAGAAAGAAAACTAGAAGAATAGCTAAAATTAAGGTTAGACTTTATTGTCAAAACTCTACAGATACTGCTTAAACTTTGGCTGGTTGAACTTAAAGTTCAGTTGACCGAAAGCAAACATCGGTCGACTGAAAGCAATGACAGAAATTGCTGCAATTCCAGAATTTTAAAAGGTCATAAAATAATATTGAAACTTGCTCTTAAATGCCCACCTATAATTCTTAAATATCCATCTACTCCTATTCTTTCTCTCACTCTAAAGAAACCCTAATCTATTCAAATTCTCAAAGAAGTTTTACCAATTTTGGACTCCAAAATTTTTACTCTGCTCGATCCATTCGACTCTCTGGAAGTTCGGTCGACAAAACCCAAGAGCCCTGTCAACCAAATCTACAACTTCGATCATAGTAGAGGTGGCAAAATAGGAAAATATAGAGTTTTTTGAGACTTATCAAACTCATCAAACTCTTCACAAATCAAAGACCATTCAGATTCCTAAAACTCTAAAGGTCTCTAATTTCTTATTTATATATAAGCTATATCTCTCATTTGATCATCATTCCTCCAAATCTCAAAACTCTAGATCAAAAGTCTCAGATTTCTTAAGCTATGATGCATCCAAGAACCAAACACACATCAAACGATTAAAGAGGTGAGGATATCAATCCTGAATCTCAAATGGAGTTCAAGCCACAGTTACATGGAAATCCAAAAGACATGGCTACCCGAGTTCAAAGAGAGGTCAATCATCACAGGACAAGAATTTGAGAAAAACTTTCCTCTCAAATACTACAAAAAGATGTTGGCACCGATGGAAGCATTAGGATGGGATGGATTGCGACCTTCTCCAATGGACGTGTACTCCAACTTGGTAAGGTTTTTCTACTACAACCTCAAAGTAAAAAACCTAGATAATATTGAGTACACAATAAACTCAAAAGTTAGAAGTAAAGACATAGTTCATAATCCCACAATCTTATCTGACATCACAGGGATTGCAAATGCTGGGGACTGTATTTTTATCAACAACCCAAGCCAGCTTGATCAATACGTAAGTAGAAAACATATGAATGAAGTGATCTCCAAAGAGGGAACATTGGGAGTCACTCAAACCAAAGATTTGAAAAAAGAATTCATATTGTTCCATAGATATATCGCCTATAGTATAATTCCAAAGAAGGGACATTATAATCAATTGACAACCATGGACAACTTCATTATATATCAATCCGCAATAGAGGATCCTTTAAATTTGAACTACATAATTTTAAAAGAGATGACTGATGTAATGAACCATAATAGCCGAGCCCTACCCTTTGGTGTTCTCTTGACTAAAATTTTTAAACACTTTAGAGTCAAGTTTAGCAACCAACACAATCAATTCATAGATGGAGGTTTTTCCAAACAAATCATAAAAAAGGAGATAAGTGTGGACTCCTCTAACGAGGATGAAGAAGAAGAAGAAAGCACTCATTGTGATATGGAGGTTGAAGAAAATTTTGAGGATCTTCCACCTCAAAACGAAGAAACCCATGAGAAATCGAGTGTTCAAAATCTCCAACTCCAATGGAAAAACGAGGAAACAATGTAGGATGAGCATCTAATGTAAG
>BRYE01000016.1:11894102-11896602 GCA_030159115.1 Actinidia arguta var. hypoleuca | reverse complement strand
AAACATAACTTGAAGAAGTTAATTATCGCTTGGAGTTGGGGATTAACAAACTCTTGACATGTTATCTTTTTTGTATGATCTAGTTATTCAATCTTGGCGAAAACTTTGTAAGGCCTCCGTCATACACGTGTCTTTTCCTGTCTATTTTTTTGTTTTAAATTCTTCCTCACTTCAACATAAAGTATTTTATGCTATCATTGCTATGTACTCAAAATTTTATGTAGAGAATATTGAAAAAGTAAAATCTATATCATAGATTCAAGTTGTTGTTATGCGAGCTCCGATTAGATTTAATCCAGCCACCACGAATTTTATTTTAAATAGTTTATGTGTACTTATATATATATATATATATAATACAAGTGACATGAATCGTCCACAAGTTTTTAAAAAAAATTAGGACATGACCAAAGTGGAAGTGGACCCCCTCTGGAATCGACCATCACTCCTTACATCTTTATAAAGTGTGACATAAATTTATTTTAGGAAACCTTTTAAACCTTAATTCGTATGCTACGTTTACATATTCATTCACACAATTAACTTTTATTAGACAAACTCTCCCCTCTACAAGCTTGTTTTGTACTAAGATTTTATAATCTTATGGCTCAAAATAATTGCACCACATATAATTCAAGTGAGATTAATTGATTTTAATTGATTTGAATGGAAGACTTAATTTGTTTGTTAATGATTGTAGGAGAGACTTTCAGTAAATTTTCCAAAATACTAGGATTGGAGTATTCAAGATAGATATAAATTATTTTGTTTCAGACATGTGTTGACCATAGTAGCAGACGAAGCCGTTCCAGTCGACCTAAAGATTCATGGTAAAGAAGCTTTGTCGGAGCTTTCTTCCCAAGAATTTTTGGATCCCAAACCGGAGAATACAGCATGTCACTCGTATGGTCCAAAACGGGCATTTAATTGGATGAGAGAGGAGCATGAACACCCCTTCTAATTGATAAAACTAGTGGAATGTTGTTGCTGGACTGCTGCTGTTATTGTTATTGCCATTGGCGTGCTGCTTTAATTGTTACTGCTGCTTTCTGATCTGATTAATACTGCTTAATTGTTGTTGGTGCTGATTGTTTGCTGCTGATGCTGATGGACTTTTCCTAATATTATCAATGTTCCTTAAGACGGGTGAAGTCTATGCAAATATAATAGCACAGGTGATGATGCTATTGTATGTAGAATTTCTTTAGTTGGTACCTTGCCATCTAGTGTAGCGTTCTATTTTAGCTGTGGAGTTAGGATGTTGGATTTTGTTACCTGTTGTTATATTTTGGTTATTATTTATTGTATATACTTATTGCAAGGAATTGCGCATATAGAGCTAAAGACTTAAGAAAGGTCACAACAAGTTGCACTCAGGTCTCTAATAACTCTCTCACTCTCATTCAAAAGAGCATACCTCATAAATGAAAACTCTTCACTCTTTATACAACCATCCACCTCCTCAATGGATGGTTAGGATCTACTCGATACGAAGGTTACAATCCTTTTAACAGAACACAATGCCGTCTAGAATAGCTTAGAACAATTCTTCCATAACATGTTAGAATTTTCTACAATAGCCTATGACAAATGTGGTCTTAAACCCATCTCAAAAACATTTTGGGACCTCGACCCTAAGATGCTCCCAAACATTTTGGACTCATTGAGAACAATTTGACTTCCTAAGGTTTTGGACTCTTCCACTCCTCACGTTGTGTTAGCCTTTTCCAAGCTTCTAGTGCTACGTTAGTTAGGGGCCAAGTGATACGCAACTCGTACCCGATTTCCAATCTCGGGTACATCCCCTAAACCCGTCTTTGTTCTAAACAATGTTCTTAGAAAGGGAAAAAAATGCTATTTAATTTCCATCCCTTACTTTCGTAACGATACCACTAAATTTTGTAAACATATTGAAATTTACTGTCTATACACAATTTTGTTGTCTATCAGTTAAAAGACACAATTCGAATCTTGTTTAATATTCTACACGAAATATACCATTCTTTTTTTCCAAAATGAACATAGCAATTAGAAATTATGACATACTAAAATTTGTTAATTAAACTTAGTAATCACAGGAAGAAACTATCATGGAAAAAATTATGACGTATGACAGGACTTAATACAAGAAAATCTTGTTATGACCGGGCTTTATATATTTAGTTTAGTTTATTTGAGATTGATTCAATGATTGTATAACTTTTAAGGCTTTTGATTTGTTTACTTATTTGACTCGTATCAATCTAGTATATGTTTTATGCGATAACCCAATACGAGGTTATACAATAGGAATATTTGATGTGTGGGGTCACTTGACTAATATAAATACAGTATTTTTTTCATGGGATCAACAATTCTTATCCTTGCAAACTTGGTTAACCATTTTCTCACACCTCTCGTTCTCTACCATAGGAGAGGAATGCTCAATAACAGAGTTTAGATTTAGAAAATCATCCCCACATTCCATTCTTGTTAATACAAAAATGCACAAAGATCTGAA
>BRYE01000016.1:11886602-11889102 GCA_030159115.1 Actinidia arguta var. hypoleuca | reverse complement strand
AAGTCCATCTCCATACAGAGTTCCACCTCTACAAGAGAACTGTCTCCAATAGACTCCAACTCCACAGTGACGCCTATAATTACGGACAGATTACCAGTTGGCAGCCTCCTAGTTAATCTCCAGATTGAATTGGGATATTCTCCCATACTTATCCTTCTTAGGAATTCGCCATACAACACTGACACGACTCAGTTCTCCCGTCTATATAAAGGCCGCTCCCCCACAACCAAAAAGGTACGCTCAACACAGGCACCACATACACATTTAATATTGTGCTCGCCCATAGTTACCTATAATTATCTCCTGATCGTCTTGGTCTGATACACACGCCGGAGGGGTTTTGAGCGGCCTCACCCCGGCCGATTACTTTTGCTCGTCGTTGTGCAGGTCGCCCCAGTTCAGCCGAGGTCCAGCGCCGAGGCCGAGGAGCAATTCTGACTGTTGGTTGCTCTCCCAGATTTTTACCACAACAGATTTCATACAAAGGGAACGTATCAAATGCTAATGCTACATTACAATGCTAATGTTACATTACGTCCTCAACTAAAATGCAAATATTTTAGCATAAAATCAAAAGAAATCAAAGCCTTAAATTTCATTTGACAGAGAAAGTCAATGAACGGTGGTGTATTGAGCCAAAGCAAAAAGAAGAAGCTAGGTGGTCGTACCTTTCCCCAATTCTTGCAAAGCGACTGATGAGCTGCACGCAAATTATATCTCGGTATCCTATTCCTAGGAGAGAGATGGTGAGGAATGTGAACGTTGATAGCATGACAAAGGATCTCTATCCTGCCCACGAGGAAAAAAAAGAAAAGAATGAAAGGACATAGCCAGGGCACAAAGCTGCCGCTTGTAAAAGACAGTACGAAACATTGTTTAACATTAGTTATCATGTCTGAAATAATTACTAATTAGAAATAACAGAATTAAAGGCATCAGATTTGAACAAAGAACTATCAAAGTTCCCAGTCTGGAAAATTACTTTTACAAATGAAACTAGTTCCCGTCGAACTAAGAACCAAACAACGGATAATCAGGGTTATCATGCCCGTAAGGCTATTTCTATCTGTTAATTCACGCTTGTGAAATGCATCTGTAAGGGAAAAGAGAAATAGCAAAATTAGAGCATAAGGGATTAATTACCAACTGGGATAGTCACAATGGACTGTCTGATTGAGCTGAGCCTTAGTCGCATGGTAATCATCTGACTGTTTAAAAGGTATATGGCGTGCCTGATGGACCATGGTGAAAGTGCTCATCTACAATCAAAGGAATCAGAAATTCTTCGGTAAAAATATTAAAATTAACAAATAATTTGCAGCAATGAAGTTATACACTGGTTTCAGAAATCATTTCAAGAGATTCATTTGCTACTACTTTAATTACTTGACAAGTTGACATGTCAACATTTCAAAGACGATTTTAAGATTCCATTAGTGTGTATATAACAACTACCCGTAGATGAGGAAGTACCAACCCAAAAGTGATAACCCAACTAGGGCATAGCTAGAACTTGGGTCCTTGGGCACCTCAAGTTTTTAAAGGGGAAGAGTTATATATAAAGTGGACTTGATCCATTAGTCTTTGGGCTTATGAGTTTGACCCACGTGCGGTTGGGCCGCAGCCGCCCAATTCGGTTCGGGTCGGACGGTCACACCATTTCAAACTTAAACGAAGTGGTAATTACAATTTATTTTTGAATTTTTTTCCTTTAATACGCGAACAGGTGCGACCTTTCAATTTGTGCAGAAAGGACCCTGTGCGTAGCTATTTGGCCGAATTGGTGCCTTTTCAAAAAGGAGTGACCCTCCAGAAAGGTGTGAAGATTTCTATAAATTCCTCCATCATTCATTCGAAAATCATTCTAAGTAAGAGTGCTAGGAGCATCCATCATTCCTTAGTTTTATTTGAGAGAGAGGAGACACTTGAAGGTTCGACGTAATCTTCAGATTTGGAGTACTACTATCCGAAGATCGTAGTTGTTAAATCCTGGGAGTCGTACGGCATATTCCGTAAGTACCAAGTGCGGGTCGTAAATGACTTAAGTACACTGAATTTAATTCAGGCATCAGCCATATAAAATTCTGCATCCTTGAGTTCATTTCTTTTAAAGTTTTTGTTCTTCTTTTTCTTCTACTCTTTATTTCAAAATCCTGTTCAAACTTATTTTCTGTAAATTGTTTTAATAAACTTTCTGATTTAAAGAAAAAGAAGACACAAATTTCTTTCAATTAATTCACATATATATAAGATGGAAACACATGAATTTAGAATTTTAAAAAATCCAGTAACAATACATTGGAACGCAAAGAAAAGCTGTCATTCTGTTCCAACCACACAAAACCAGCAACAAAGGTTCTTTATTCAGCATAAAAGATATCAAAAGTATCTAAAAGTTCTTCATCTTTGAGTCAAATACTGGAAAACAATTGTCTATAGAAAACTTTCACAAAAAGCTATTTCATAACTCTATTAAGTGCTTAAATTGAAAATTTTCGGG
>BRYE01000016.1:11871602-11881602 GCA_030159115.1 Actinidia arguta var. hypoleuca | reverse complement strand
TGACTTTCTTTTTGGATAGGTTATTCACCGGCTTTGTATGACTTTTGTTGTGGTAAAAATCTGGGAGAGCAACCAACAGTTAGAATTGCTCATCGGCCTCGGCGCTAGACCTTGGCTGAACTGGGGTGACCTGCACAGTGACGAGCAAAAGTAATCGGTCGGGGTGAGGTCGCTCAAACCCCCTCCGGCGTATGAATCAGACCAAGGCGATCAGGAAATAATCATAGGCAACTATGGGCGAGCATAATAGTAAATGTGTATGTGGTGCCTGTGTTGAGCGTACCTCTTTGGTTATGGGGGAGCGGCCTTTATATAGACGGGAGTACTGAGCCGTGTCGGTGTATTATGGAGAATTCCTCAGAAGGATAAGCATGGGAGGATATCCCAATTAAATCTGGAGACTAATCAGGAGGCTGCCAAATGGTGATCAATCCATAATCATAGGCGTCATTGTGGAGTTGGAGTCTATTGGAAACAATTCTCTTGTAGAGGTGGAACTTTTCATGGAGGAGGACTCTAGTCAGGTACAGTCTTGTGATCACAGACCTCTAATGGAGATGGAGTCTTTTTGGAGAACCAAGTCTTTGAGGAGACATCTCTGCCTTTGGCGAGGTATATATCCTCGCCTTATGGCGATCTGGTGGGAATATATAAATGGAATGGAGCTCAATTTATTAATAATATGAGGCGACCAATAAGGTGAGTTTGGAACCTTTAGGCAATGTGCCTCGCTCGGAATATCTTATGATTCATGACTTGTTCGAATTATTCCACATCAGTAGCCCCCTACTCAAAAGTGCCGAGATAGTCGGGACCTTTGAGTAAAAACATTAAAAGTCATGGACCCGCGTGGGCGCGCATTAAATGCACCCCTCCTCTCGGTTCGACACGTGGATGGGCATTAAGTTTTGCAGGGAAGTTTGAGCGAAAAGGGCGGTGCCATAATGATGAGTTTTGGCGGGATTGATGGTGCTGAGCTCGAATTTCAAAAGGAATTTCAAAAGGTAGGCTGATCTGGGCCATTGAAGCGGATGGATCTCATCCGTCATTTTTCCCTATATATAAGGGACCCCACCCATTCATTTTTACTTTTTTTCTGCCAAGCCAACATCACTCGCTCTCTTAGTTTTCGTTTGTGGTCGCCCTTCCTGCTTCGAGTTTCTCCTCGCCTCTGCTTGTGGTCGATAATCGTTTCCTAGCACAGTAAGTAACCCAACCTTCGTCTTCTTTTTTGTTCTAAGTTTTATGTCCCATAGGTCTAAGGTGAGTCCATCGAATTCGGATTCTTTACCCTCGTGGATATCAGACCATCTAGGAGAAGGTTCGTCATATATTACTGACGAAGTTAGACAATCTCCCAGGTCGCCAATGGAAGACCCATCCATTGCTGAGGTCGCCCCTTTAGGTGATGTCCACCCTTCTGTGACGAAAGAACATAACACTATGACTCCCGAGGAGTTGGACTTGATTAGGGAAACTTATTCCTTTCCTCAGGGCGTGCAGCTCAGACTTCCTGAGGAGAATGAAACCATTCTTTCTACCCGCCCTGGCGAGGTAGCCTTCTACGAGGCCGCCTTTCCTATGGGCCTCTGTTTTCCCATTCCTTTAATAATTAGGTTAATTTTGTTTTTTTATAAGATTTGTCTTGCTCAGCTCGTCCCCAACGCGTGGCGTAGTATCGTCGGCGCTGTGTCGTTGTGGCGAGTTCACAAATATTCGATGACTCTTTCCGAGATTAGGAATATTTTTTCTCTCAATAATAATCCTAAGCCGGACCAAGGGTGGCTCTATTTCAAGGCGAGGTACAAGAGAACTATCCTCGGAGGATACCCCAGTAATGTGAAGGGGTGGAAAAGCAGATTCTTCTTCGCCTCCGGGGATAGTTGGGATCTCTTTGAAGAAGAACCTCGGGAGGGAGTACCACGGGTTCCGAGGTCATGGTGAACTCTAGGTCGGTTTTTATCTTGTCAATTTTAATTTATTGATTAATAAGGTTGG
Organism: Actinidia arguta var. hypoleuca; assembly: GCA_030159115.1. NCBI lineage: Eukaryota > Viridiplantae > Streptophyta > Magnoliopsida > Ericales > Actinidiaceae > Actinidia > Actinidia arguta. Next base: position 11,879,604 of record BRYE01000016.1, on the reverse strand, counting down.
TACTAACATGGGTCTCTTTTCAGATAAACGCTGCAACGAGTTGCCCACGTTGCTGGCGTATGAGTAGGAATTTTATAACCAAATTTCACAGTCGGTGGTGGAACGCGGGCGTTACATGGTCCCCATGCTTCTAAAAACCAAGGCCTTTCGTCGGGTTTTCAGCTCGCCTGGTCCTACGGAATCAGGAACAGAGGGCGATCCTCCGCGTGCGTCATCGACGTCGGGTGAAGTGGGTGAGTCCCGCTCTTCCCGTGGTGAACCCCTTCAAGACGGCCACCCTCAAGAGGACTCAATCGAATATCTAGGAACTGTTAGGAAGGAACTGAGGAGGGTTGTTCCTCATATTCCCGACCTAACTTTATTAAGATGGTCTGGGGGAAAAATTCGAGACCCAGTCTTAGAATTTTGTTCAGCTTTGGGATCGAGCTCGGACTCGACATCGGAATCCTGGTCGGATTCCGAGCTATCCCCTGAGCTTAAATCGGATGGTATAAATCCTTACTAGCATTGTTGATTAGTTTTTTACATGTCTGATATATATCTTTTTTTTTGTCTTTTTTGCAGCTATGTCGAAGAGGATTAGCCTAAAGAAGTTCAGCGAGCGGGTGAAGAGAGCCCGAGGCGAGAGTTCTTTCAAAAAATCTGCTCCTACTCCTGCAAAGGGGGTGGTCATTGGCGAGAAGCTCCCGGTGGAAGAACCTCCCACTTCGATGAGTAAGAAGGTGAAGTCCGGGGATGATTCCAAGGGCAAAGGGCAAGCCCCCATCCTTGAACCCAAAAAGAAGTTTGGTCCAGCAAGCCATCCTGGGGCCCTTTCTTCTAGACCCGGGGAGGGGAGCTCGCCCTCATTGGGTATAGCTCTTAGTCCGAGGGCATCCATTCTGGGGAGCCCTTCCGTGGCCGAGAAGATCATTCGAGGAGTAATCCCTCCTACGGATCAAGAGAAGGTGGGGCAACTCTCTCTGGACCAGACTGCCTCAAAATTTTTCCAAGCTCTCAGCCACGTATTATTTTGATACTAACTTCTATTTGTTTTATCTTTGTTAAATATGCTCGATTTGATCTGATTAGATTTGTTTGTAGCAGGCGCTTGTGTTCGGATCTTCTCTAGCGGTGAAAAGCAAGGAGACCATTAAGGAGGCATCCCTTCAACAGGGGCGAGCTGCCTCTTTGGATACTAAATTTTCCCGTTTTCAGAAGTTGTTCGCCGATCTAGAGCAGCAGCTGGCCGAGGCGCGAGCTCGGGAGCAGCAGGTCGGTGATGAGTTAGCCAAACTTAAGGAAGAAAGGGACACGTTCTCCGACAGTTTGGGAAAGGCAGGGCTTTTGATCGAGGATTTGAGGGGAAGAGTGGAACGTGCTGAAAAGCTGGCTGTTGAAGAATTTAAGTCTTCGTCGGATTTCTCCGAGGCTGTTGAAAGTGCATCCTCGAAGTATTTTGGCGAAGGGTTTGATTTCTACAAACGTCATCTCCGCCACCACCATCCCGACCTGGCCCTAGACTTGGAGGAGATGCGTCTCGATCTCGATCTGCTTGCCGAGGAGGATGAGGAAGAAGGGGAAGGGGAAGGGGGCGAGGAAGAAACAGTTGAAAAAGGAGATGCGAATCCTCCGGGCGACGCAGATCCTCAAGGCGATGACAACCCTCCCCCTTTAACATAAATGTAAAATGTAATTTGGATATATATTTGAATATAAATGTTACGATTTCCTCCTTTGTAATTTTGAATTACTTTTGGCAAGTTTGGCGATGTTAAACATTTTAGCTTGTGTATTTTTATTTGAATATTGGTGACCTAATATAAGAGTTCGAGATATCATTTTTCAATGATATGGCAACTTTAAATTGGCGAGCAAGATGCCTTCATTAAATGATGAATGGCGATCTTGAATAGGCGACCAAGATGCCTCCGTCATTTTTTGATGAACTGGCTATCTTGATTAGGCGACCAAGATGCCTCCGTCATCTTTTGATGAACTGGCTATCTTGATTAGACGACCAAGATGCCTCTATCATCTTTCGATGAACTGGCTATCTTGATTAGGCGACCAAGATGCTTCTGTCATCGGGCTATCTTGATTAGGTGACCAAGATGCCTCCGTCATCTTTCGATGAACTGTCTATCTTGAATAGGCGACCTCTACCCTGCAATTGGCGATGACTGAAATAAACTGGAGAAGTTTTATTACTTGGGATAAAATCTAGGAATCGTTACAATTATTATGCCCAGGCGAGCTGTTTGTCATTGGAAATACTTCTTCAAATGCTCAGCGTTCCAAGGATAGGGGAGTGCTTTCCCATTCATATCTTCTAGCCAATAAGTCCCTGGTCTAGATACCTTGATGACCTTATAAAGGCCTTCCCATGTTGGTCCTAGTTTCCCAACATTTGGCTCTTTGGTTGATAGGGTAACTTTTCGCAGGACTAGGTCGCCAGGTAAGAATGACCTGTGTTTGACTCTCTAATTGAAATATTTGGCGACCTGATGCTTGTAAACTGCTTGGCGTATGCCTGCTCGTTCCCATTTTTCATTAAGGAGGTCGAGGTTGAGTCTCAGCTCGCCTTCATTACTATCCATGTCAAAGTTTGAAGTCCTAAAACTCGGCATTTCAATTTCGACAGGTATCACTGATTCAGTTTCGTAAACCATGGAATAAGGCGTTTGACTAGTAGGAATCCTGCTAGTCGTGTGATATGCCCATAATATGCTTGGCAAGTCTTTTACCCATTCTCTTTTAGAGTTTTTCAATCTCGTTTTTAAATTTCTCAAGATGGTTCTGTTAGTGACCTCTACTTGGCCATTAGCTTGAGGGTGACCAGGCGAGGAGAAATGATGTGATATGGCGAGGTCCGAGCAGAATTTCCTGAATCCGTCATTGTCGAATTGCCTGGCATTATCTGATATGAGAACTTTGGGAATTCCAAACCGACAGATGATACCCTTCCAAACAAAATTATTCGTATTCTTTTCGGTGATTCTGGCTAACGGTTCAGCTTCCACCCACTTTGTGAAATAATCAATAGCAACGATTAAGAACTTCCTCTCTAATGGAGCTTGAGGCAAAGGCCCCAGTATGTTGATCCCCCATTGGGCGAACGACCATGGGCTGGTAATTGGCACCATATCGGTATGGGGAAGGTGGTTGGATGGAGCGAACCTCTGGCATTTGTCGCATTCCCTAGTGTATTTTGCTATATCCTATCCTATTTGGGGCCAGAAGTAGCCTTGGCGAATCGCCTTTCGTACCAATGACCTCGCCCCTGAATGATTTCCGTAGGTGCCCTCGTGAATTTCTCTCATCACATAATCGGCTTCATCAGGTCGGAGACATCTTAGGAGAGGACCAGAGAAGGATCGTTTATATAAAATTCTATGAAGCAGGCAGAACCTTGCAGATCTGTAGCGGATTCGACGAGCTTGGAGCTTATCTGTTGGTAGTGTTCTGTTCCGAAGGTAGGCGACGATCTCATCCATCCATATCGGGTTCGTTCCTGTTGTACAGATGGGTTTGGCGACCTCAATACTTTGTTTGGACAAAAATTTCAGAGGTATATTTCTGTCTGATATGAAATCAAAAGTTGAAGCAAGATTGGCTAGGGCATCTGCTTTTCTATTTTCTTCTCTGGGGATCTGTTGAATGGTGAACTTTTTGATCTTCTGAGTTAAGCATTTGACTTCATCTAAATAAGCTGCCATCCGTACGTCCCTGGCGAGGTAATCTCCCTGAACTTGGTTGGCCACTAGTTGAGAATCACTGTAGGCTTCAATTAACTGGACTCCCAAACTTGTGGCGACCCGTTATCCAGCGAGGAGTGCTTCGTACTCAGCTTCGTTGTTAGTGACTTTAAACCCGATTCGTATAGCGTATTCCATCTGTTCACCTGCCGGGATTTGGAGAACAAGCCCTGCACCGCATCCGTGTTGATTGGAAGACCCATCTACAAACAATCTCCATTTATCAAGCTTTTCCCCTGAGCTTTCGAGACTATTTTCTGAGTTGCCGAGGTCCTTTTCTAAGTTTGGAATCTTTGCCTCCGAGAGTTCTAGATCGGGCTCGTGAGTGGATTCGGCCACGAAGTCGGCTAAAGCTTGAGCTTTTATTGCCGTCCTCAGTTTGTAGTCAATATGGAATTCACTCAACTCGATGGACCATTTCAGGAGTCTCCCCGAGGTATCTAGTCATTGGAGAATTTGCGTCAACGGTTGATCAGTCAGCACGGTGATGGGATGGGCTTAAAAATAATGGCGAAGTTTTCTGACGGCGATCAGGAGGGCGTAGGCGAGCTTTTCAATCATTACGTATTTGTTCTCAGCGCCTATCAGGACCTTACTAACATAATATACCGGTTTTTAGACACGGTCCACTTCTCGAATGAGCACGGCACTTATTGCTGTAGGTGAAACGAAGAGATACACAAACAATTCTTCTCCCGTGGTCAGAACCACAAGTAGAGAAGGTGATCCTAAATACTTTTTGAGTTGATGAAACGCTTCCTCCGATTCTTCTGTCCACTGAAAATGCGTGTTTTTCCTTAGGATTTTGAAAAACGGTAAACATCTGTCCGCTGATTTGGAGACAAACCGGTTGAGGGCGGCGACCCACCCAGTTAACTGCTGAACTTCACGGATATTTCTGGGCGAGCTCATCCCGAGTAGAGCTCAGATTTGATCCGAGTTAGCTTCAATCCCTCGTTTGGTTACCAAGAACCCCAAGAATTTCCCGGATGATACGCCAAAAATGCAGTTAGAAGAATTTAACATCATCCGGTGTTTCCTCAGAATGTTGAAAGCTTCTTCAAGGTGAGCGATGTGCTTTTCTGCTTCAAGGCTTTTGACGAGCATGTCGTCTATATATACTTTCATGGTCTTTCCAATCAGCTCTTTGAACATCTTGTTCACCAATCTTTGATAAGTATCCCCAGCATTTTTTAGATCAATACAATCCTCGTTCTGTGATAAATGAAGTTTTTTCTACGTCGGGGGGAAACATCTTGATCTGGTGATATCCTGAGAAGGCATCCATGAAGCTAAGAAGCTCGTGCTTAGATGTGGCATCGACTATTAAATCAATTTTTGGTAGAGGGAAACTGTCTTTTGGGTATGCCTTGTTGAGATCAGTATAGTCCACACATACTCTCCACTTCCCTCCCTTTTTTGGGGCGACGACGACATTGGCTAACCATTTCGGGTAATGGGCTTCCTTGATAACTTTATCTCTGATGAGTTTGGTGACCTCCTCGTTGATAACTCGGAGCCGCTCACGGGCGAATTTTCTTCTCTTATGGTGAACTGGAGGATTTGCCGGATTGGTATGTAATTTATGCATGACGACCTGGGGATCAATACCCGGGACGTCACATTGGGACCAGGCAAAAACATCGAAGTTTCTTTTTAAGAACTCCACTAAAGCACTGCGTAATTCTTCGGTGAGTTCTATTCCGAACATAACGTGGCGATCAGGATATTCCGGATGTATGGAGATTGGGGTAGTTTCTTCAAGGGTTTAGTGTTTTCGATTTCTCGGGGATCCATCAAGACCACCTATTCCACCTCGTCCCTCAGAAATTCCATCTCGCCATCGTTGATCGGTAATTGCTATTGGGCATTCGGTACTAGGGAGATTTCGATCTTCATAGCTGAAATAAAACATTGCCTGGCCACTTTTTGGTCGCCCCGCACTTCGCCCACTCCTGCCGAAGTGGAAAACTTCATTTTCAGGTGGTAGGTTAAGGTTATCGCCCTAGTTCCACCTAGAGTTGGGCGACCTAAAATGGCATTGTAGGGGGAAGGGCAATCCACCACGATGAAGTCCTGCCAAACGGTAGTTTGGTGAGGTTCTGTCCCTAGAGTAACTGGCAACTTAACCCATCCCAGTGGATGAGTCAAATTTCCTCCAAATCCTACCAAAGGAGTCAGAAAGGGCTGCAATTTGTCGAGTCCTATTTTCATCTTTTCGAATGCTGAGATGAACAGAATGTCAGTCGAACTACCATTATCGACCAAAATTCTTTGGACAGTAAAATTGGCGATGATGGCTGAAACGACCAAGGCGTCGTCATGAGGTAGGTGCAGGCCTTTCAGGTCATCATTGTTGAAGGTAATTGGTGGGTGGACATCGGCCATTGGCGAGGAGAGATTGTAAACTTCTTTGGACAGCCTGTCAACACTCCTGGCGTGACTTTTTCTGGACGAGTTCGAACTTCCTCCCGATCCAAACCCGCCATGTATTACCTGAATGTCTCCAGCAGTAGGTCGATTGTCGCCGTATCTTCTTTCCGGTGAATTGGGGGAAGGGCAATCACCAACATACTTTCTCAGATATCTCCTTTTGATGAGGTCGGCTATTTGCTCATTTAGATGAAAGCAGTCTTCGGTGTTATGACCATGGTCTCGGTGAAACTCGCAATATTTATTTTTATTTCTCTTTCGGGGATCAGTCTTGATTTTTGATGGCCATTTGACGAACTCTTCATGCTTGATATCTGTAAGAACTTGGACAATAGGAGCATTAAGCGGGGGTAACACCAGCTCCGTGCGGCGAGGTGGAGTAGGAGGTCGCCTGTTACTGGTCCGCCTCGAGTCCCGATTAGGCTTCTTACTCCTCTGTTCATCGTCCCTATAATAAGATCGCCTTGTATCAGACTCTTTTCTTTTATGGTCATCCTTTCCTCTTCGCCTTTGTTTGGCTTCGGCCAATTCCTCCGCGGCGACGAATTTATCGGCTTTACTTTGGAGAACGGACAATGTCTCCAGAACATTCTTGGACAGAGAATCAAATAAGGGACCTGGGCGAAGCCCTTCCATCATTGCCAGGACGACCACTTTGTCACTGGGATCTTCAACTTCTAATATGGCCTGGTTAAATCGTTTTACATAATCTTTCAGGTTTTCTGTTTCCTTCTGGTGGATAGTGAAAAGGTAGGACACATTCTTCTGCCTGACCCTGCAGCTTATGAAATTGGCGACGAAAAGTCTGCTCAGATCACCAAATGAATCAATGGTTCCGGGAGCTAACTTCGGGAACCATGACCTCGCGGACCCCTTCAGTGTAGCGAAAAAAACTTTGCACATGACTTCGTCCGAGTACCCTTGGAGATGCATCAGATTTTTATAAGAATCTAGGTGATCCAAAGAATCTATTTTGCCTTTGTAAATCCCGAGCTGAGTAGGCAGTTTGAATTTGGATGACACCTTGGCTCTCATTATCCTTTGGGTGAAAGGTGGCTCAGTTTTCCTGATCAAAGCGTCTACAGTTATTGGGGCACCAGTCCCCGTGTTGATGGCATCCAAGCGAGCGTCCAGGTCCTTAATCTTCTGGGAAGTGGATATATCTTGTTCCTGATGGACCCGACGAGGAGATCTACCTCGCCTTCCCCCTTCGCTTTCCTGCCCTGGCGTCTTGCTGGATGATGATTCTAACGATGGGCTTCTTGGGCTCCTTTCTCGTCGAGGGCGAGGGATAGGAGAGAGACGGCGCTTGTCTCGTCCGGTGCTATGGTGACTTTGAGATACATTCCCTGATAGATGAGAACGACGAGGAGCCAGAGGAGGTGGTGGGCGATTATTCGCGGCGAGGTACTGTATGAGGAGGGCATTATTTTCGTTCATGATTCTCATCTGTTCAGCCATCCCACGTATCTCATGATGAAGGCCCTTTAGATTTGGAGCTTGGCTAGTGTTGGCCATTGGACGAGCTCTATTATCCAAAGGGCTGCTAGTGCTTGGTCTGGATAATAATCGGCTGCGCAGGTGCATAGGATAAAGAGAACTATCGTTCCCACAGACGGCGCCAAACTGTTGTGGTAAAAATCTGGGAGAGCAACCAACAGTCAGAATTGCTCCTCGGCCTCGGTGCTGGACCTCGGCTGAACTGGGGCGACCTGCACAGTGACGAGCAAAAGTAATCGGCCGAGGTGAGGCTGCTCAAAATCCCTCCGGCTTATGAATCAGACCAAGGCGATCAGAAAATAATCATAGGCAACTATGGGCGAGCACAATAG
>BRYE01000016.1:11854102-11856602 GCA_030159115.1 Actinidia arguta var. hypoleuca | reverse complement strand
GGACTTCATAAAAAAATAATTTTTATATTTGGGTTCAGGCTGAATATTTTAATAATATTCAAATATTTTTGAAAAAGGATTTGGAGTTCATTAAACGAAAGACGATTCTGGGTTTGTGAATAAAAATAATTTGGATATAAAGGTTTGTCCTAACACAATAAAAAAAATTGGTCTAAGCATTTTAAAAAAGGCTAACTATTAAAAAGAAATATTTTGATAAAACCCTTTTTGAAAATCTTATTTTTAAAAAAAATCATATTCTTTCCTAAAATACTACTATCCTCTCTTTATAAAAATAAAGAAAAAGAAATGAGATATTCGAGGTAGATTAAACATAATTCGTCCGTAGGATTCATCGTTTTAATTATCGTCATCGGGAAATGATCCAACAGTGAAACTAAAAATTATAGTCGATCAAAATGGGGTGTCTACAATGTCCAAGCAAAATCTACAAAGTGAACGACAAAATATTGAGTGACGCAAAGGTTGAATTTCAAGCAGAAATAAAGAATCTAAGATTTTAAAACCTCATTAAGTATTTTAATGCTTTATTTTTTTAACTAATCTTTTCTCCAATCGCTCCCATTTGTTGCCGTCAAAACTCAAGCTACATAAATGAAGAATGGTGGAGGGTTTAATTTGCTCAAATTAAAAATATAGAATTTAATTTGTTACAAAGGTCAAATCTTGAGGTTATTTGTGTAATTTTCCCAAATAAAAAAAGAAACCATAAAAAACAAACCAAAGCCAAAACTAAAACTGTCAACAAAATGTCAATATCCATACATACAAATCAACCAACAAAACAGCATTGTGAAGCATTACTAATCTAGACAGATTGATAACAGAGAACCAATATAGAAATAGCACCTTCAAGGCTTTAATGGTCTTCAAAATCATAGAATCATAGAAGTCATACCTGCAAAAACAAAAATAAAACACAAAATCAAATCTTTGTTGAAAGGTATTCGAATTGCATTAAGATGGGTCTGATTTTCAAAAAAAGGCTTACTCAAATGTGATTGTTTAACATGGATTTTTCAAATCGGTTTCTCAAAAGTGTTTTTAGTTTTTCAGAATGTGTTTCAAAATTGGTTTCTGATTGCACGAAAGGAATGGGCCCACTACACGGGCCACTTGAGTAGGGTATATGATACTTAGAGCGATATTTTTAAGTTAAACATTCATATATAAAGCATATTTAGTAACTAGAGGTTTCCAAAGTACGACACTCATATTATGCAAAAAATGATCTATAGCACCCCGTAAACATTATTTATCCTAGATTGCTCGTATACTTGATGTAAGGGGACAAAATATACAATGACGGAGTTTGACCTTCCTAAGGTAGTTGTCTCCGCTGAGCTGTCGCTATGAACAAACTCAGTGGTCCTCTATGTCGGAGCTCGATGCAGACAGCATTGAAGATAGGCCCTGTCTGAGCTAAAGCTACCCCTATACCCGAGTTGTTGCTGCTTAGCAAACTTGGTAGTGTGACCAAGTTTAAACCTGGACGAGGGACAACGATCGACGATAATCTCGAGAGATGTCAGGGGATAGAAGGTGGCTTGCACGTCGAAATTCCTTCTTATAGCCCCCATCCCCAGATTGAGACGTTGGCGCAATAATAAGAAGCTACCAGCCAAGCCCTAGAAGAATGGCTAGGGCAGCCACCTACTCATTGACACAGCGATCGGCTCAAATGAGCACGTGCTGAGCTGTAGTCTGTATAGTGACATGGCAGTTAGCACGTCAAGGCACGCGCCAAATTATACCATATAAAGTCAGTCTCTATTTCATTGAAAGGTACGCAGCATTTGGCTAAAGAACATAGATACTCTCTCTACCTTCTTTGGTTATCTAACTTGATCGTCGGAGAGTAAGTTTTCGAAAATAATTTCGGCGATCGATCTTACTGTTTCGGTGTTACAACTAGGGCATTGCTGGATGATGAGTTGAAGCCACCAAGACAACCGTAGAACCGTTGCGAATGTCTATCCTCGATTTCCTTCTGCTTATCCCTCAAACATATACACCCCACACTTGACAATGGAGTTAGGTGAATTCAACACTTAAAAAGCACACAATCAACATTTGTAACATGCATGAGATGGATGGAAGAGCAGCAACGCGGTGTGGATGTTTTTCTAGCATTGAGAGCCAATGAGATAGAATGAAGAGATATACAAATGGTGTCTTGAGTGTTGCTCCACATTTCATTTGTTATATCAGATCATATGAATAGCTAGATAAAGATTTGACCAAAAAAAAATAAAAAAACACTCTCCATTGGCAATAGAATTAAAATGCCAGTTTAGGGTGGCATTTTACAATTGTCCTTCCGTGCCTCCATAACTGACTCTTTGAGGTCCAATTCATGTTCGAAGACGTACTCCAATAATCCAAGAACCCTACATCCTAAAAATCATGTAAATCTAAATGCATAGATTTCATCATAAAAAACCATAAATTCAAGATCTAAAACAATCACGATTTTTAC
>BRYE01000016.1:11846602-11851602 GCA_030159115.1 Actinidia arguta var. hypoleuca | reverse complement strand
CCCTAATTTCTTGAATAATCAAATTTTGTGCTTTATCACTCCCATTGATTTTACCATTTTTAATGAATTTAGCATTACCAGTTTTTACAATTCTCATACAATGGGTAGGACAGTAAAACTTGTACCCTTTGAATTTTTCAGGGTAACCAATAAAGTAACCATTGATTATTCTAAAATCTATTTTTTTTGTGTGTGGATTATAAATTCAAGCCTCCGTTGAACAACCCCAACACATGTAGGTGTCTTAAACTTGATTTTCATCCAGTCCAAAGTTCAAAATGAGTTTTTGGAATTGCTTTACTAGGAATCCAGTTTAATAAATACACATTAGTCTCAAGGGTTTCCATTCACAATGATATGGTAACGAGAAATTACTTAACATACTACTAACCATGTTCATTAGAGCACAATTACGCATTTCAGCTATACCATTCTACTGTGGCGTACTTGGTATAGTATATTATGCACATATGCCATGTTTTGCAAGGAGTTTAGCAAATACACCATGACATTGCTTTATGCCATCATACTTTCCATAATATTCACCACCTCTATTCGATCTAACGATTTTTACATTTCTATCTAACTATCTTTCAATCTCAATAATGTATATCTCAATGACATCCACTACTTGAGATTTTTCATATATGTTCATGATGCGAAAAATCATCAATAAAGGTGATGAAATACTTTTTTCTACCAAAAGATGGATTATCAAAAGATTTACAAGTGTTCGTATGAATTATTTCAAGTAGTTCTGCACTTCTTTTGCCCACCATTTTTGGTGTGTTTGCTTTGCTTTCTCTTAATACAATCCACACACATACCAAGATTAGTAAATTCTAGATTCTAAATAATTTAATCTTTTATTAATCTTTCTATGGATATATGACTTACTCGTTTACGCCATAATATGAAAGAATTTTCATCCATCTGGCTACGTTTAATTCCAACTTTATGATGCAAGATAAAAATATTTTATGGTTATTAAACTTTAATTTATGCAAACTATCGTGAAGAGAATCATAACCAATAAAATAGATACTCTAAAATAAATTAAAACTTATGTTCCCAAACTTAAAAGAACGTCCATCCCAACCTAAACTTGAAAACTTTTTTTTTATGGAACAGAAGGCCATAAAGTGTTTGCAACGAGTTTAAATGATGATTAACATTCAAAAAATAATTGATAATTTTAAATATTTTTTGAGTAAATAATCCTTGTATCCTATTAGATACGTGAATAATAGTCACGTAACAAAATCATCATTTTAGGTTTTCCTCTTTTTCGGCTTCATGAAGGGAATGTTGTCATAATTACTTAAATTTCATCTCTTCTAAATAAACATAATAGATAATTAATTAATATTTTACTTAATATTCATATTGTCATAGTTAATTTGATATAATCCATACTAAAAAGGCAACAAGCTCAAACTAAACTGCATGATAAAGAACTCATTTATATTCATCCCCAAATTTTTTAGTTGAACAATTAAATCTAATGTTTCAATAAGATGCTCATAAATCTCACCCATATCATAAGTGTCCCTACAAGGACATGCTTGTAGATAGAAAATATTTTATTTCACATTATTAAGATATTCCTTAGTATTATTAGTTAGCAAAAGTATAAAATTAATATTGTTTTATGTACTTATTCGCATAATATAATGCTTATTAGTTAGCAAAAGTATAAAATTAATATTGTTTTATGTACTTATTCGCATAATATAATGCTCAATCAATTTAATTTATTCCATTCAGAATCAAAATAGATGAAGTGTGCGAATTAAAAATAACAACTAGAACTAATACTAAAATATATAATTATGCTCACTACATTAGTGCTCTAAGTAATTTACAATTAATCACGAGTTAGAATAAAATACATATTATAAGCAATAAGTTGAATTATCGTGATTTTCCTCTGGGTAGTAATCATAACATATCATTTACTTTAACTATTATGGTGACACCCTTTTACCTAATAAGACTAATTAATGCTATATCCACAATTAGGTAGATCTATTACCTTTGGCATCCAGTTCCATTCTCAATTAGGGATATACATCAATCATTTTATTCTAGTTAATAAACACTTTGAAAAGCGGTGCACATTTGGGTTTAACCTAATATTTTTATCATCAAAACTGCAATTTGCAATATCATTATTTTAATACTTGGGTAAGTGTATTAAATTCAATTATGTAATTTGAGATCTATGAGTCATTTTAGTTGGGCCAGTTTGATGCCTACCAAACTATGTCATAATATAGATATCAAATTAAATAATGACATTGCACTGCCTTAATATTTTATGACTATTATATCATGAGATCCATTTAGAGGAGCCCATTATGTACGCCATGGAGTCTATGAAGAGTTGATTAGTCATAAAGGAATTTTTCGTAGAGCCCATCAATTTTTATTTTTTTTATTTAGAGCCTATTAACGGCATCTTTTAAAGAGCCCATTCATTATGGGTTATTGAGGAGCTCAATCGTTAGTTCATGAGGTCTTTCAAAGCCAATTAGTAGCTTCACAAACAATAATAATAACAATCACTATTATTTTATTAATTAAGTTTTAAAAAAATTCATGTTTGTCCATCTATATATGTATCCAAATTTTATACATATATATATATATATATATATATATATATATGATTTCATAAAATATAACTCGTGCACGAAGTACCTCTCTTATATGCCACATAGAAGAAGCCAACACACACATGTTCAATAATGTTCATATTGATCATAAATTAATAATGATAAAAATTAAATTAAACAGTAATATAAAAATATATTATTATATTTATCTTTCAAGTACAAGAGTGCTAATACTGTGTTATCTTCAATTTTCAATAATTTTTTTTTAAATTGAAGATACTTCAAATAATTAGCTGTCACAATCTCAAATATTTATTTGATTACATACAAAATTGTGACAATTTTTAATGTATAGTTCATGTGACAGTTGCGTAAGTGTGTTACAGCAAGTTAATTCTTCAACTAATGTGCATCAGACTTCAAAAGGAGTTCATCATTCTTTTCATAAACAAAGTCTTTTTTATTAGGTCACGATGCCAAGGAAAAAAATAGTGCTTCTAATTCATTATCTGCAACAATCATAACCTACTATAGCCATTAAGTTTAGCATACAAGAGCCCACCAATCTAAAATACTAAAAGAATATAATAGGTCGTTACTTCTATTGCTAAAAAAATACAATACACTTGTTCAAATTACAAAAGGCTATCGAATTGATGCACGATACTGATATGTACACAAAAGACGTTCGTGAGGACTTCAGGCTTCATAATTATATTTACATATTTTATAATTGAAAAATCATAAAAGTTGTGAACAATGCTCTGATACCTTGTGTAAATTTAAATTCATAGATTTTATCATAAGAAACTATAAATTCAAGATCTAAAACAATCATGATTTTCACATGATAATAAAACAAAAATACATAAAACATACTTGTAACCATAATAACAAACTTTTAAAGTGATTGACTTCAATATCTTTTTTAATCTCTTAAAAACTGAGTTTCTCTCTCTTGATCCATAATCTTGATTACACATTAATAATGAGATATAATGTACATTTATAGGTAGGATCAGTTTTCTTATTAGATTTAAACTCTACCAACCCATCAAAGTAGTTGTATTAGGAAACAACTTCTCTTTCTTAACCAATAAAATGAGAGGTTTACATGGAATAAGATAAGAAACCCTAACATGATAAACTTAATAAATATATCTGATAGATATCAAATAAGTCATATGTGACACACCACATGGACCATAATTTATCTTACAAACCATTCACCACATATATAGACTTAGTCTACTCAATGGCTAAAGCATCTCAAACAATATTATCTGGAATAGAATCTTTAATAATAGATCATGAATCGTACCAGGACCAAACAATTTTCTTAACTCTAAATTCAGTCAAAGTAATAGTACACCATTGATCCGAAGGAAACAAAGAAGCAACCATCAAACAATTGGTACTAGGAAGATAATGCAGTCTATAAGCACCACCAAACTGATCTGCTCCATGGTAAAACTAATCTGCTTGCCTATGGCTTGGTCCCAAACACCAATCCCTTCCTTAATGCTCTCACCAATACAACTACAATATATTTTATGGTCTGAGCTAACACTCATGACACCAGCTTTATAGCCCTTCACCTGACCTCATGGGTTAACTGGAATATGTGATTCAATTAGTTCATCGAACAGAGCCATCCCACTGTCACTAACGACAATAGTCTCTAAATCGAACCAACCAATGTCATTTACCCTTCGGTACTCAAGAAACATAGTTGGGTGTTCTTTTTGTTGGAAAATTTTGAATTTTGAATTTTGAATGATATATTAAAGTGGTGATAATGGCTGGAGTTACAAAAGAATTATGGCTAGAGTTACATAGCCATTATCACCACATTATTGCCATCAATTCCTTACAATGAATGACAAGGCTCCCCACTCCTATATAAGGCCACTCTCTTCTTTGTTTCAAACAGACAACAAGATACAATTTGAGAGCACACACTACTCTAAGAGAGAGCTTTTCTTTAGCTTTTTGTCTTCTCCACAGAGAGAGATCAAAAACATTGTGAGTCCGACGGGTCGGTTAGTGCGGTGCTAACACTATCCGGAATTTGTTGTTTTATCCTGGGAGGCAACGTCCATTGACTCAACACACCGGTGAGGGATGAATCAGCCTTAAGGAGATCGTGTGAAACACGAGACTCAACACGGTTTGCAAATTCTTTTCGTTCTATTTTATAGTTTTATATTTCTTTTCAATTCTGTTATCTATTTTATTCAATTCAATAAAATATTATTGTTATTTTTCAAATTCTGTATTGGTCTTCGAATAACAAATTTATAACAATCTTAAGGCTGAATCGTCTTCGAAGAATAAAACAGAATTATTTTCAGATTCTGAAATTCTGTTTAGAAAAGAAAA
>BRYE01000016.1:11834102-11839102 GCA_030159115.1 Actinidia arguta var. hypoleuca | reverse complement strand
TTTATGAAAAATAGATGTATAAATTAAAAATTATACTTATTTAATTAACAAAATTGACATCCTCTATTTTAGAGGATCATTCTCTATTTTTATCTCCTCCATCTTTTGTATCTAGAAGGTCAAAACTACAACCTCTGAAATAAAGCAAGAAGTAAAGGATGGGTTGGAGCACTTCTATCATCTAAAATAGAGATATAGATTGTGGGTTAGAGATGCTCTTAGAAGGTGTTGCAAACTGTTAATCTACACAGTACTTTTGATTTTGATTGGCTTAAACTGGTGTAGTTATTGTAATGTCTGAGCTTTGAATTTTCAAATGGCAATTGAGTTCTGGTGTGATTTCCCCATGTTTTGGGAAGCATGTAGTTGAAGCCAATCTAGCAAGGTAGAAAACGTATGGCTTGCGCATAATTTGGAGTAAGCCTTGGTGACCTGAACTTCATATGGCGAGATAAATAACTTGTATGGGAATTTGTGAATTTACCCCACATTAGTAGCTCCCTACTAGATATGCCGAGATGAAACACTAGGGATATTCGAGTAGTAGATCAAATGGCACAATTCTTTGATGTCAACATGTAATGATGGCAAGCCTCCACAGGCGGACACGTGTAGGAGTGCTTCATGGCAGAATGACTTTTTGGTAGGAATGGCGATTATGAGCTCAAAACTCGAAACATTTATTTGTACTCTTTTGTTACTATTGTCAACTTGCTGCTCCTGTTCCAATTTTCACCTCACCTTCGCTCGTGATCGCCTCCTCGCTAGTAGCTCAGTAAGTACTAACTCACCTTAATTCTTACTTCTGTTTGAGTAGTTCATGTCTTGCAGAACCGACCTAGGAAACTCAAAAAATTCCTTGCCATCTTGGATATTTGACCATCTAAGCGAAAAATCATACATGACGAACGAGGTTAGCACACTTCCTTCTTTGACTAGGAGAGATTTCTTTAGTTCAGAGGGTAATCCCCCAGGAATCCCTCTTCCCTCACTCGAGAAGGAAGAGAGTATCATGACTCCGGTCGATTTAGATTGCCTTAGGGAGTCCTGCTTTATTCTATCGAACGTCCAAATAAGACTTCCCGAGGCAAGTGAAAATATTGGTTCTGCTCGCCCAGGTGAGGTGGCCTTTATAAGGCCGCCTTTCATGCTGGTTTTTGCCTCCCCATTTCCCTCCTTGTCCTTCTCGTCCTCCTCCTCGAGCAAATCGTGATCGAGACCCATGCCTTCAAGGTCTATGGCAATGTCGGGATGATGACGACGAAGCTATCGTTTTAAATCAAATCCCTTGCCAAAATACTTGGAGGCAACATCTTCAATGGCCCCCTGAAATTCAGACGAAGATTTGAACTCTTCCACGATAAATTTCTTGGAGCGAGCCACGCTTTCCCATAACTCCACCACCAAAATCCTTGACTTTTCCAGCTTATCAATGATGGCGTCTCGATCTTCCTTCATTTTGGTTAGCTTGTCGAGTGCCTGCTGCTCCCGAGCTTTAGCCTCGGTCAACTGTTTTTCCAGTTCGTCGGCCAGAGTCTAGACGTGGGACACCTCACCCTCTAGAGATGCAGCCCGATCTTGTTGAAGGGCCTCCTCCTCCCCCACTTTCCTACTCTACACAACTAGGAAAGATCCGAGTACAAGCACCTGCTACAAATAAATTTTAAGGACACCTTGAATCAAAGAAAACACCAAAGGGAAAATTGAGATCGGAGTCGAGGTAGTCCTTGGCTAATGACATGGAAGAGTGTTGTGGCCGTCTGATCTAGAGTTAACTGCTCCACCTTTTCCTTGTCAGTAGGTGGGATCACTCCACTCAAAATCTTCTCCGCCACGGGGGGGCTGCTCATAATAGAGGCTCTAGGGGCTTGCTGCAGGAACGACTTTTGAGCGAGGACGATATATGGTCACCCAAATACTCCATCCTCAGTAGGAGTCCCTCTCCTTCACAACTCCTATAATTGTGGGATATTCTTCATATGGAAATCTCCTATATTTAACCCAATATCTCCAAGATATACTTCTATACTTGGCTGTCTGAAGATCATGCTATACTTTCCTTACACGGCTCTCCATTCTTCAACTATAAAAGGGTCGCTCCCCATTATAAAAATATACGATTTAATCCTGGCATACACGCATTTATAATTCTGCTTTCTCACTGCTTAGTTTATTCTCGCCTTGGTTTAATTCGCACGCCAGATGAATTTTGAGCGGCCTAGCCCCGGCCGATCACATTAGTTTGTATGCGCAGGTCGCCCAAGTTGTTACCGAGATCCAAAATTGAGGTGAAAGAGCAATTTTAACTGTTGGTTGCTCGCCCCAATTTTCTACCACAATAATTTTATAAGGACCGTTGAGCAAATAATTTATTTGATTAGTGATTACATAATTTGAGCACATCTATTTTAAAAGAAATGGACGATAAGCATTTTATAAGAATAAATTATAATAGAAATATAATATGATCATATAGCTACCGTTATTCAATCAAAAATGCACATAGCTAATTAGCATAAACCTTGGTGCAATCTTTTGCACCCTTTTTTTCATTTGCGTGCATGTATTTGACGTGACGCCATTGAAATTATAAAGAGCAGTTTCATTGGCAACTCAAAGACTTGCCTATGTATGAAGGCTTCGGATTGAAAAAAAAAAGTCCCACAAACCAGAACGCAGTCTTCTTCGTATCGGGTACCCGATATCCCAGTGTGGCATGAAACCAGAAAACTTTCCCCTTTCATCAAATGAAACATTTTAAAAGAATCGCTGCAAATTTAGTGATCATGGTGTTCTATGGAACCATACCTTTCTCAGTCATTTCTTCAAACACCTCATAGGCATTCCCATATTTGGCATCCGTGGATACCAGAGCATTGCATTACAAATTAGGTTTAAAATTTCTTTGAAAACAAGATGGAAAGAAGCATGGTCCCCCCTTGAAAACATGTCTATCATGATTTTTACCCAATTGGATGGCAAGATCCACAGGGCCCACATCACAGTGGCAGAAGTCCATAAAGAGCTTTCCCCATGGATGCTTCATTGAGAAGGTTTCCTTGACGGCAACACCGTTAGAATCTTTATCCCTTGTTTTTCTCTCTATCCTCTCTATTTCCCGTGTAGATGGCTGCTTTTCTCGCTTTCATCGAGGGTGAGAGAGGTGGGTCACGCCGGAAAAGAAAATGCGTTCGTTTCTGGGTTGTGAGAATTTTTCAATTATGAAATATGCCTGGTGTTCCAGTGTTGGATATCTGGAGTGCATTCATTTAATGGACACGTGGTAGCTTTATAAGGCCGGTTCAGAGGATAGATACAAGGAATGGGTACAGGTGATCTGAAGCCATATATGAAGGTACAATTATTTGAATGAGATTGCTGATACAATGATATCCATGTTGTTTACTTGTATTTAGTGGATGGGGTGGTTAAAGTCATAGAAAGTGAATTGTTGCTCTCTCTCTCTATCGATCGAGTGTGCGCTTTTTTGCAAGAAAGAGAAAATAGGGTAACATGTTCACATGGGGATCTGTTTTTCCAAAACCCCAAGGACAAAAAAATCCGGCCCCACCACCTAATTTCTTACAAAAATACAGTTGTGCCCCTTCCATACACCCCCTTTCCCTTTTTTTTTTCTTTTTTCTTTTATAGTTTTTTTTTTATTCATTATTTTTTTATCAATTTTTTATTTTATTTATCAGTTTTATTTTATTTTTTAGATAAATATTTTTTCATTATATGTTTCTATTCTTTTATTTATTTTTTATAATATGATTTTGGTACTTTTTGGATAAATTTATCCTTCATTTCTTCTCTTTCTTTCACCTATTAATTTTTTTTTAATACCATCTCTTAGTTATTTATTAAAAAAAAATTATCAAAATTTTTATTACCATACACGTGAAGTACTTATTAGGATGAGACCACTTTTATTATTATTTTAATTTAATTTAATTTTAGCATTTGTTTAATGTGATTTTTTCCATATATTTTGAACAACCCTAGTTAGTTAACCTAACTCAAGCTAGCTAATTATACTCTAATAACAAAACTGATTCTAAATTTATAATCAGTTCGCAAAAAAAAATAAAAATTCTTAGTGAAAGATAATATATGGAGTGTAGTTGTTATGGTTACTTAATGAAAGATAATATATGAAAATAATTCTTAGTAAAAGATAATATATAGAATGTAGTTGTTATCGTTACTTAATGAAAGAAATTAGGATTTTCATACATAATTTAGAAATAATTCCGCAAAAAAATAAAAGTGATTAGGAATAATACGTATAGTAGTTGTATATGGAATGTAATTTTTAGGTCTTCCTAATGAAAGTGATTAGGAATCCCATAAATTAGTGTCACTTTAAATTGAATATTTACTTATTACCCCAATTAGATTTAAAAATTCCATAAATCATTGTTGATTATTATATTTAGAGTAATTAGGCAATGTAGTTAAATGGGTTAGCTAAGTTTTAATGCTTTTAAAATAAAAAATGAATAAAATATTATAAATAATTTTTTTAAAAAAATTTAAATACAAATTATGACTGACTATTAGGATTTTTCAAAATATTTTTTTAATAAAATATTTAAGAATTTTAGTGTAATGATATGGTACTCGCACCTAAGCAAAAAGTCACTCTACAAAATCTATAGTATCGATAGATATAAATTAATAGTGAGCATTTTCGTTTTTAAATTTTTCTGGTGTCTTCTATGACAAATGAAACTACTAAAAAATTTTAAGTGTTTAAAATTTTTTTTAAAAAAAAGGAAGAAATGGTATTACAAAAATAATTATTAAATAAATTTTTATGTGTTTAAAAAATTTATATAAACATTCGGAATGTGAAAGTATAAAAAAATATAAAATTTTGACCAATTTTTTTATAATAAACAAGAGATGGTATTAAAAAAAAATTAATTTATAAAATTTTTATCAATTTTTTTGTAATAAATAACCAAGAGATGGTATTAAAAAAAAATTATCAATTT
>BRYE01000016.1:11821602-11824102 GCA_030159115.1 Actinidia arguta var. hypoleuca | reverse complement strand
TAATTTCATTCTCTCTACCACCACCACGACCAAAATCATAATCCTTTTGTGGCTCCACTATGGCTACCTCCGCCATCACTGCCAATACTTTTCTCTCTTTCTCCCTCCGCTTCCTTTACCAATCACCCCATCTCCCTGCACTACCATTGCTGGCCCTTGCACCATCATAGCGACCATTTCTCCACTGTAGCACCTTTTCCATTGCCCCATCCTTGATACAACCACAACCACCCCCTCCTTGGTCATTACCCCTCTATTGTCATAGCCGCTCTACATCCTATATTAACAATCATTGCTTTGTCTCCCTCCTCCTTCCACCAATTACCCAATGTCATTGCCACTCCCACCAATCAATCTCTCTCCTTCCTTCCCCGACTCGATCTCTCCCCCCTTCTCCCATGTGAAACACTAACCACCTCTCCTCAAAAAGTGGTTAGGTGATGCCAAACCACTAGCTCTAGTCAATGGGAACTTGCTATCGGCACCAACTCAGCATGCTTTTCTCACCATCTCAGCATTTTATTCTTGGTTTCATTTTCTGAATTTGGATGACAAAAGAGTTTGAGGTATCCATTTGTGGAGAATGTAAAAGAAAACCAATAGAGAGGTGAAGCACCAACATGCCTAATAGGTCCCTGCATTCGTGTCGGACATGTATGGGACATTAATAAGCTGGTGACACACCAAAATATGCATGGCCCCTATTAATTTTTTGGGTTTTTTGTTCTAAAGTCCATTGGGTTGAACTTTTCTAACAATTAGACACAATTCTTTTGGGACAAAGGATCCAATCCATGAAACTAGAGTTTTTAGAGTGAAAACTCCGTTATATTTTACAATTGGCCATTATTGCCCTTTCATACCCTAGAATATAAAAAGAAAAAAAAGTTGCAATGTAGATCTGGATTCTCTCTCTTCATTCCTCCTCTCTCTCTCCATTGCCGCCGCGCAGTCGCACTGCCGGCCACTACCACCAACGCTTATCCACCACCACTGTGATGTTGCAGCCGCCACGACCTCACCACCGCCACTGCGATGACGCCATAACTGCCACTGCGACGACGTGAGAACCGCCAATGTGACGCTGTCACGCCACGACCTTACCACCGCCACTACGATGACACAACAACCACGACCTTACTATTGTCATTGCGACGACACCAACACCACCTCCTTCCTCCATCGCTGTAGAATCTTCTCTCGGATCTGAGGCCGTGGTCCGCCTTCATCACCTTCATCCACTAGTAAAATCTCTCTCTTAGATCTCAAATCTACACCACCACCACATCTGTTATCACCACTAGCCACCTCCACCGTCTTTCTTGACCTCTGTCAAATCTCTCTCTTTGGTAAATGTCGCACTAGATCTGTTCATTGACACTCTTTGATTCAACGACAATTGTCTTTGAGATCTAGCAACCATTGTTGGAATAGGTAAGTTTATCTGTTCGTTAACCGATAACATATAAAATTATAAATATATTTGTACATAGAGATAAATTTATCTTTTGGTTAATCGAAAAATTTATTTTTTTAGTTCTTTCTTTCTCTCTCAGAACAAAGTATTTTTTGTTTATTACTTGTACGTATATATTGGTTTGAAAAAGTGAATGCCAAATAGAATATGGAAAAGATGCCAGCGATTTTCGGCAAAATTGTTGACGATAGATAACTTTTATTGTACACAAATAAATTTATTTGTTATATATATATACACATAAGTGTATTTGTTGGTTAATCGATAAATGAATTTGTTTAGTTCTTTTTTTCTCTCTCATAATAAAGGAATTTATCTTTGGAACCACCATGACTTTTTCGTAGATAAATTTATTTTTGGAACGACAGTGAAATTTATCTATGGAAGAGTTCGCTGAAAAAGTCACTGTCGCCATTGCCGCCCAGAAAGTGGTCTCCGTCTCCGGCCGTCGGTGTGGTTGTCGAAGAGGGTACGAATGGTAGAAGTGTAAAGAGTCGAAGGGTATTTTTGTCCGGTGTGGTCGAAAAAGAGTTTTGACTTTAGGTTTTTGTGACATGGATTAAATGTGTTAGAAAATTAATCCAATGAACCTTATAGAGTTAACCTCTCTAATTTATTTACTTTTTTCATGAGGACACCCCTAGGACATGCCAGGGACATGTTTGAGACTAGGTGGGTATTTTTTACAATTTAACAAATTTATTTTGAGGTTAAAATGACTCCCGAATGGCAAGAGGACTTAGTTTTTATTTATACAAACCTCCATCTTTTATTAATGAGTAGGCCACAATATTGTCTAGGAGAGACTAATATATAGGCTAAAGTAGGAGACAAATTTGACTCCCTTGATGATGTTGGGATGCTCGAGGTTGCAAACATCTCACTTGAATGGCAGATGGAGGTTGTGGTATTTACAAATGATGGACGACCGGAGGTGATGTTGGGATGCTTGAGGTTGCAAACATCTCATGAATGGCAGATGGAGGTCGTGGTATTTACAAATGATGGATGACCGGAGGTGAT
>BRYE01000016.1:11794102-11801602 GCA_030159115.1 Actinidia arguta var. hypoleuca | reverse complement strand
TTGGTTGCATATGTACGCTTGCTCATTTTATATAGGACTTGTATATTTGGAAAGAGAAATGTTTGGCATACTCTTAAATTACTTTATGAAGCAAAAAGTTTAGTGAACAAAGTATTTCAAGTGTCACTGATTTTACTTCATCATTGATTTTGAAACTATGGTGACTAAGAGGCCCAATTTGGTTTAATTTTTTTGATAGTTTTTAGATGCTTTGATATTCAATTTTTTTGTCGATAGTGATTTTTTTTTTTAAATTTGAATAAAATTTATTTATATATATATATATATATTTTAGATATCTCTCGTCAAGAGAAGTTAAAAAAGTATTAAATTTTGATCAAACGGTAAAAAAAATCACTAAAAAAAATCACGATAGTGAATTTTTTTCTATATTAGATGATTTTTTATATATTTTCAGACTTCTCTTATTAAGAAAAAGTAGAAAAGTATAAAGAGGTTGGACGAAAAAAAACTATAAAAAAATCTGAAAGGAAGCTATAAGCCAAACTGAGCCTATTTTGATGTAATGTTAATGGAGATCACTGATGGAGGACACCAGAGATGACTGAATTTGTTTTGATTTCTAGTTTTAATGTTGGTAGTAAAGCTCATAAAGCAATAATGGGCTTGGACAAAATATAGTTATTTTAATAAATTGATATATATAAAAAAAAAATTGCACGAGAGTTTTGCACTTTTTATCTACTGTTTTTTATGTTTTTGTTTTCAAAACTTGGAGACCACTACTCCACAAATGTGTTTCTTGTTTTGATTATTTAATTTAATGTGCTTTTTATATTGATTTGAAACATATTTTTGCACCAAATATGCCAATATTTATTTTTCCTTTTTGCAAACATTTCCTTATGATATTAAACATGTTTTGTGTAGGGTTACAGTCATGTGATGGGGATAGAAGAAATCGAGGATAGATACACACGACGGTTTTATGGTTGCGTAAGTAGTTCCAACCATTCCTCCAGTTAACCAGCGATGCCTGGACTGCAACCATAAGAATAGTGAAACCAGCTGTCGGATCTATTTCAGGAAAACGGCTCTCCAACGGTCAAATTAGATGTCCGGAATCTTAGAGAAAAAAAAAATCATATCGTTTGATAGCAAGATTGCACTTACCTATCTGAGAGCAACAGTGCTCTCTTTTACTCTCTAGCTCAGTGCGTGGCTCGACGTGCTAACCATTTTTGTCACTCGACAGATTACGACATGGCGCGTGTTTGTACTCGCCAACTGCCGTGTCAGTGAGTAGGCGACTGATTTAGCCATGCCCCTACGGTGTGGCCGTGGCTAGTAGCTCATGATCAACTGTCAACGTCTCCATCCGGGTGTGGGGTTGTCTGAAGGAACTTTGACATGCAAGTCACTTTCTATCCTCGGACATCCCTTGGGAATACCGTCGGTCGTTGTCCCTCGCCCAAGCTTCCAACGTAGTTATTGTTCCGAGCTCGCTGAGTTGCGGCACCTCGGATGTAACGAAAGCCTTGACTCGAACGGTACATCTTTAGTAATGATTGCTCCGAGCTCTGGCACAGAGGACCTTCAAGCTTGCTCTGTAGCAAGGGCTCAAAGTAGGTCTCCGTCCTAACAAGGTCAGTGCCCAATGGTGTCTCAACCGAGTTTTGGTGCAGAGGACCACCAAGCTTGCTTCTTGGAAGTAACTCGGCGGAGATTCTTGTCCTAGCAAAACCAGATTACGTCATCGTCTAATTTGTCCTCTTACATTTTGTTTTACGCCCCAACCACAGAGAAAGAGAGAGAGCTACATTTTGTCCAATTTTGTTTATATTTAACACGAGTCATTTAACACACTTTTCTTTTTATTTTTGTCAATTGATAGAACCAGGTAGGTGATGATAAACTGCACATCGTAGCAATAGCATGTACTTTAAACTACTACATTGGAGCTTTCAAGTAAAGAGCGTTTTTGTTTACACCCACAAAAATTCTATTTAGGATGGTTTAATTTGAAATGTTAACAAAAACTCGATTATAACTTAACTCACGATATTCCTCAAAAATCTATATATTCAAAAAGTTAACTGAGTTTACGGGGACCACCTTACAAATGCTTTTGATGGGTTGGATATAGTTGGTTCTTTGGACCCACCAAAGTTCCGTTTCTCAAGAGAATAGCATTAATTTACCTCTTTTGTTTAATCCCTAAAAAGGCAATTTCATCCAGTCCGATGTGGATGTTATAACTAATGTGACACAAACTAAAATGTATGTATGTATACTTGGTAGTTGGTAATAACAGATTTTTGGTCCTTACAACTTTAATTTGAACAATTAGAATTTACAATTTTAATTTAGCTCAAATGTAGTTCATCGTCAATCCGTTAAGAATTTTAACAAAAATGAAGCTCACGAAGCTCATATGGCCAACTCTTTAAAGGATAATTTTACGACCATTGATCCTAATTATGTTGAATTTTAGACTATTAGTGAAATAACTATAGCATAGTTCTCTATCTTATGTTTGAAGTGTCTTGGATTAATTTAACAATCTAGTTTTGGTGTATAAAGCAAGTCACGTGCCCGTCAACGGAAAGTTTACAATTATTTATTTATAATTATTTATTTATTTGGTAGTGTTTGACTCATTACACAAAGTTGAAGAAATGATTCTTTCCCACAATCCCAAAGTGAATGCAAATCCCATAAAACTATTAATTCGTCAAATATAATATGGAAGCCTAGAATTTGAATAATAATACTAGGTCGAGACTTAAAAAATAGAAATGTTATAACCAATTAATGTTAATATTAGTTTAGTATAAATAATGAATTAAGAAACAACGTTCCAGTTTGGAATAATGATTTTTTAGTTTTTTATTTAAATTATTTTTTTTTTGTCTTTTGATTAATTTTTGTAGTTCGTCTAATTAAAAGAATTGAAAAACTATATATTTCACACAAAAAAAAAATTATTAAGAATAAAATTAATTCATTATTTGGATTAATTTCGTATGTAGTGATTTTTTGTAATTTATTTTTTACTTTTTTATTTCTTTAATCAAGGACAAATTAGGAAAGCTAAAAAAAGAAGAATTACAAA
The DNA here is from genome assembly GCA_030159115.1 of Actinidia arguta var. hypoleuca. Classification (NCBI taxonomy): domain Eukaryota; kingdom Viridiplantae; phylum Streptophyta; class Magnoliopsida; order Ericales; family Actinidiaceae; genus Actinidia; species Actinidia arguta. The sequence continues at coordinate 11,798,526 of BRYE01000016.1, read as the reverse complement.
ACAAACCCTATGGTTTGACCTCAGTAACAAACTAAACCCTAGATTTTTAATTTGAACAATTTAAAACCTAAAATTTTCAACTCATCAAAAACCTAAACTAGTTGTTGATTCCTAGCTACATAATCAGATTTTGATGGATGATTTGAATTGTGACGGGTTAAAAAGTCTTAAGGTTTAATTTTTTTAAATTAAAAATTAAAAAATTAATTTGTTACTATTGCCAAACAACGGGGTTTGTTTTTAAATTTTCCCAAAAAAATAATCAAAAAATAAAATAATTTCACTAAAAATAAAAATAATCCGAAAGAAACTATCCAATGATTTTATTTTCAAATAATACAAACAAACTCTAGTCCTAGTTTTCATGAGAAAAATCATAAAAAGGGGATGATCCATTTGTCGTGTTGTTTTGCTTCTTTTTTTTATGATACTGGTAATAAAGTTGTTCTGATATTATTTTGTAGGAAGGAGCTTTGTGTCGGTGAGAGAGGTGGGGAGGAAACTTTTGTCGTAATCCAAACGCAGCCTTACGTTTGATTTGGCCTCACATGCTCAGTGGTGGTGGGGTCTGTCCCAAAAGCTTTGCGTTTTCAGTCCATGGGACCACCTAATCTTTAGCTCTCTTTCTCAAACATCTAGAATATTACTGATGTGCTCTCAAACATATATATTCAAAAATAAAATAAATTACAAAATTACAAAAATAGCCTCCCAAATTTGGAAAATTATTATTTGGTGCAAGTTCTTTTTACTGTCTAATTTTTCTGCAGAATTAAAAAAATGGAGGTGGAGTATAGGTTTTTTTATTTGGTGGGTAGCTACTTTGGTTTCTAAAAAAAAATTCGGAAAAATGTTCATAAACTGTAAAAAAATACTTCACTAAAGACGAAAAAATTCAAAAAGCAAAACAATTAAAAAAAACTTATCCCTAACGGGACCTAAGTTCTTGTTCATGGAATAATTTGATGCATGAAAAAAAAAGGTTGCTTATAGTTGTAGTTCTAAAATTTTATTTTGAAAAACAATTTTTAAAGACGTATTGAAAACTGCCATTTCATATTTTGTTGATTTTTTTAGTGGAAATAGTTTTTTCTAGAATGGGGCAAAATATCTTACTGAAAACAAGTTTTGAAAATTGTTGAATAGACAAGTTTGTGAAAGGCTTTTAAAAAAATAAATTCTGAAAACATATCATTTGAACTCTCAATAACTACTCTCAATTTCTTGTTTAGCACCACATTAGCAAATTAAGAGGTTTGAAGCTCTTCAAGGGTATTTGTTACTACTTATTAGCAAGAGTTTTTATTTATTTTTTTTGTTTTAAAAGTTGTGACTAACTGTTGTCGTAGCCTCAACTTTTAATTATTGGCCAAAAGTAACTTTAAAAATTTAGAAACAAAAAGAGTTGATTTTAATTAGAAAGCTCCACTTGATATTATTCAATTTGAACTTCTGAATAATTAATTTTAATATAAGTTGAGCTACAACAAGCATGTTGAAAGTCTATTTATAAATCTTGTCCTCCTTATATTTATTTAGTAATAAATATATTTACATTACTCTATACATACAAATAAATTTGAGATGGAGGGTGTAATAAACATGGTGTTTGTTGTAACTAAACTAATGTTAAAATTAATTACTTAAAAACAAACGTTGAAAAATATCAAAATAGAACTTCCAAAAATTAGTTTTTTTAACTTTTTAAAGTTAATTTTTGTCCAAAACAAAAAATATAACAAATACTTTTACATAACTTTTAAAATAAAAAAAATAAAAATATTATTAATAAACAGCAACAAACATGCTCAAGTTGAAAATTCAAGTTAGTCATCATGAAATATTCAAACCATGCCTTCTAGGAGATTAGGATCATAGTATTGAATGGGCCCTCAGCCTCTCTAACTTGAAATACAAACTAAGCAAAGTGACCATATTGTGCTCAAACACTAGAGCACCTATACAAGTTCAAGTCACTTTAGTGCACACACAAAGGCTCAAACTGTAAAGACTCATCCCATTTTTTTCTTTATCACAATAGGTTCTCAATAATCGTATTCCTTTATATACAAATCAAAGTACTATTTCTCTCAAATATATAATAATCTCCAAAAATTCATATTACAATGTCTCCTTATAAATTTAATACAACATAATCAGAAATTTTCAAATCTTCCTCTCAACTCATCTCACACTACCTGAACTCCCACATCAATCTGAAAAATTATTTTAAGCGAAAAAATATACAATAAAACGAGAATAATGCTCAAAATCAATAATGGCTAAACTACAGTTTTAGAATAGCTCAATGAATTATCAAATCATAAAGGATCTCATACTCAGTCTTTCTTGGTACATCACTGATGGCCGACCTCACCATCTCACCTAGCCTTTCTGACTTATTCGGTTGTTGGTCAAGCTATTGACAGGTCTACTCAGTCAATATACCAATCAATTTCATAGCATTTAGCCATCAAGGAAGTCATACATATCATGATTTTAATAAAATACCATGGATTTCAATAGATAGCGCATATGCTCAAGAGAAATACAAAAAAAATGATATTTATGAAAGTACTTTGGAGTTTAAGAAGCTTATTGTATATTCTTACTTGCCTCAAATCGGAATCGGGACCATTATATATGCTGATTTATCATCCATGAACAACATATAGAAATTTTATTTCGATTGAAAATCATCTCACCGTTGACTTTACGTCATATCTTTCATGATCACATGTGACCACACTATATAATTTTTCTCATCTCACAAATATTCTTTTTTCTCTCTTCTTTCGAATTTCTTTCTTTCTTTCTTCTTCTCTCTCTCTCTGTATCTCTCTCTCTATCTGTTCTCTCCTCCCTCTCTTTACACACACACATATATAAAGACACCATGAGGTGGCTCGTGGTGGTGAGTCACATGGTGACTCATGGTGGTGAGTCATCACCATCATGTGAAACTCATGGCTCCATATGGGCCATTCAATGCTATCTTGACGCGTGTCCAAAAGTTAAACATGTGTCCAATTTTCTATTCAATTTCATCATAAAATCTATTCGGGTCAATTTTTCTGTTATTGTAAAAATTCCGAAATATCACAAAAATGCTACCGATGTCAAAAATATCGTAACTCTTACTACAATTAAAAATAATTAAGGTGAGTCGGGGTATTACACAAACTTGGTTGGTACAATCATGATATGCATCCAAACTTGTGCTATCCTTGAACCAAAAAAATTTAAGCAAAATAAAAGAAGAAGACGAAGAAGAAGATTAGAATCATGCCTAATGTTGAACTATATTTGAAAAATATGTATGCATATATATAAGGGCGGAGTCAGAAAGTCTACTTTGGTGGGGCCAAAATGAAAGAAAAAAAAGATTAAGGGGTTGTTCAATAAAAAAATTATAGATTAAATTTTGAAGTAATTAACTTTTTATTTGTGATAAACTAGACTATTTTTGTCTTTATTAGAAATTTTTTTCATCTTTTGGTAAAAATCTTAAATTAATCCAAAGTTGGATTGTTTTGGATATTATTTTGGAATAATTCGGATCTTAGTTTTTATTTGTAAAAAAAATATTTTCCTTTCCTTTTCTGATTCTTTCAATCGAGCCGAACCGAAAAAGAATAAATTTTGACCAAAAGATAAAAAAAAAATTACTAAAAATAAAAAATATATAAAATAACACAATTTATCCCAAAGAAGACCTAAAACTATAGCGATTTTGAAGTTGAAGTTGAAATCAGAAATTATTTCTAATAATCAGCAACAAACTTGGTCAAGTTGAAAATCCAAGCTAGTCATCATGAAATATTCAAACCATGCCCTCTAGGAGATTAGAACCATAATATTGAATGTGCTCTAAGCCTCTAACTTGAAATATAAACTAAGCAAAGTGGTCATATTGTGCTCAAACACCAAAGCACCTATACAAGTTCAAGTCACTTTAGTGCAACACAAAGGCTCAAATTTGGTTGGTACAATCATGATATGCATCCAAACTTGTAATATCCTTGAAAAAGTAAGAATTATCTTTACAAGAAGAAAAAATAAGTAAGTGAAATCAAAGTAGATGAGGATGAAGAATAAGGAAAAGGCAGAAGAGTAGAAAATCATGTATAATGTTGAACTATATATTTGAGAAACATGTGTGCATATATACAAGGGCGGAGTCAAGAAGTCTACTTTGATGGTATTGAAATGAAAGAAGAAAAAAATTAAGGGATTTCAATAAAGAAATAATATATTAAATTTTAAAGTAATTAACTTCTTATTTGTGATGAATTAAACTATTTTTTTCTTTATTGGATTTTTTTCATCTTTTGGTAAAAAATTTAAATTAATCCTAAGTTCGGATTATTTTGGAATTTATTTTGGAATAATTCGGACCTCAATGGTGTTTTTATAAAGAAAAT
>BRYE01000016.1:11749102-11756602 GCA_030159115.1 Actinidia arguta var. hypoleuca | reverse complement strand
AGTATTTAAAAAATTCAAGTTCAGCTCGCGATCAACTCTTTTAAAGCTCGTTTGAGATCGATCCGCTTGATAAACAAACAAATTCCGATTAAAGTGTATATGAATTATATATATCATATAACACACGTCATATATATTAAGCACTATTGAGGATTAGACAAGTGGCTTGCAAAAAGAAAAAAACAAAGAAATGGACATGCATGTTAGATTGACTATTGTAATGCCAAAAGATTTATCATATCTTGTGAATAGGTTGTGGTGGATTATTTGAACTTTGGATGGATCTTGGAGCATCCCATGCTTCACTACCATTGGAAATTATGAAATTACCATCCACCAATTCATCTAAAATAGTTAAGAAGCCAGGAAGAGAAGAATTAATCACATGCAAGCATTTTAAACACAAAATTTATTGCATGTTCTAATTGCACGTGAAATGGTTAACCACAGACTTAAAATTTTAAGTAGTTAGAGAATGATATATTAATGCTCTGAATAATTATTACTTGGAGAGGGTTTTTAGAAACCTTAATTGATTGGGTGAATTACATTGACCATTCCTGAGGTTTAGGGTTAATACGCAAAGCACTCCTGACGTTTGAAAAATTACGATGACCTCCCCTGAGATTTGAAACTTATAATAGATTTTTTCTATTTTACACTAACCACCCATGAGGTTTAGAGTTAATACACAAAGCAACTCTCATATCATGGATGGGCAGTGGATAAATAGTAAGGGTGTTTTGTGTATTAACCCGAAACCTCAGGGGTGGTTAGTATAAAATGAGAGAAATCTGTTATAAATTTCAAATCTCAGGGGAGGTCACTGTTATTTTTCAAACATCAGGGGTACTTTATGTATTAACCCTAAACCTCAGGGGTGGTCAGTGTAATTCACCTTAAATGATTTATGGTTTTAGAATTTCTTTTTGGACATTCTTCAGAAACGAACACATTTTTGTTCTCAAAATAAAATTTAAGAAAGTTTTTTACAAAATTAAAAAAATTAATTCTAAAAATTGAACTAAACATAACCCTACAAGTGTGAATGTTTATCGAAAAGAAACGATAGAGTAATGTCAATTCATAGAATTGTAATTGATGGAAAAGATTGGAAAGAAAGTGGCACCAACAAGTGGTACATGGAGCTATTGGTACTAGATAAATGAATATACAATCAAGAGGGACTATTATACTTAAAGATAGAATGGCTTCAACTTAAATTTTTACGCATGGCTTATATACCAAGGATTTATAGGTTGTGTTTTAATTAATAATTTGGTGGAAGAAAAAAAAAAGTTCATATATAGCTACAACGATTCAGGTTTAATATTTCTTATTTATTTTTCTTTTTTCTTTACAATTTTTTCACTAAATCTTTAGTTCAAATACAATCCGAATGATTCATTAACAAATCGGTCTTACCACGTTTATCTACAATAATTGGAATATTAGACAATTACAGCAAATAAAGATGATTTAGGAGTGTTGGATAAAAGTATTAGGATATTCAAAACATCATTTATTTATGGAGATTAATAATCAGGCTAAATTTGATAAGTAAATATATATTCAATAATTTTTTTTTATATTTTTACATATCTATAAATGTGATGATTTTCATGTAAATATTTGAGACGTTTCGCAGAATACAACTATTGATTTTCTTTGGTGAAGGTCATCCTGAGCCACTTACGTAAATCTCATATATCTTTTCTTTTAAATAGGAATAATGAAAAAAAAAAAATTCTTTTTATAACCCAAATGTACCTTGTATGCTTATATTATGTAGTAATATCATAAAAATGAAATAATATCACGAATGTCTAAGATCCAGATATTGATTTCGAAAAAGATTTCGAGTCTTCTCAAGATTTGAATATATATACAAAACTAATTCTCATATCAATTAACAACAAATAAGTGGCAATAACTTTTTTTTTTGAGCACCTATTCTTTTGCTACTCCAATAATATATTTTTTTATTTTTTTGCAATTGTTAGCATAAAGCAATATTTGATTTTGATGATTGAAATTATGTATGTTAAACAATACTTATATACATATTGAAAATCGGGTGTTTTAAGAAAAGAAAGACAAAACATCCTCACACGTGACAAAGATGCATAAATCACTTATCTAACTCAAAACAACATTTACGCAAATTTGTTTTGAATCTATACACACATGCATACTTTGAAGTCATAATTTGAAACTGAGTTGAATCATATGTCTCGCTCACAATTTAAGGAAAAACTCATTCAAGCATAAAAGAATCGATACATGTTCAAATTATAATTCGTAAGTTCCTACAAGTTCCTACAAGTCATAATTGTTGATATAATGCTAATGGGGTTTATAAAAGTGACAATCTATCGCTTAAACTCATTTTGGATAGTTAACGGTTTTGGTTTTAGAAGAATATAGTGAAACTGCTGCTAAGTTGTCGACCAAAGTTGATCAAACCCTCGACCTAAGTTGATGGAACTTTTAATTGAAGAATTTGAGGGTTCATTGGAAGCAAAGAGCAACATTGACCAAAGTTGAGTTTCGATCGACTGCAGTTGATCAAACCCTCAATCGAAGTTGATGAAACCTTTAATTGAAGGATTTGAGGGTTCATTAGAAACAAAGAACAACGTCGACCGAAGTTGATTTTCGATTAACTGAAGTTGATCAAACTCTCGACCGAAGTTGATGAAACCTTTAATTGAAGGATTTGAGGTCTCACTGGAAGCAAATAGCAACATCGACCGAAGTTAAAGTTCGGTCAATTGAAGTTTGAACTTATTGATCTTGAACATCCAGATCAAGATCCAACGGTTGAGACTCATTCAGAAAGACTAGATCAATGCATTAAATGCAGCAATGGCTAGATTAAGAATTGGGCTTATAAATGCAATCCTTGGGGTTGTTGGCATGTATTGAAATGTCTTTAATTCTCCCAACCCTTGAATTCAATTCAAATACACTTTGATCAATCATTTGAGTTAGGTTTGTAAGATCAAAACAAGACAGATTACTCTAGAGTTCATCGATAGTAATTATCTTCAAACTAGAGTGTGGGCATCCTTGGTACACTTGTGAAGATCACTTTGATTATTTATAAAATCTAAGAGAAGGTTTCTCTTGAAGACTAGAAAATGTTCTCGTGATTGTACAAGGTTTTCAAGCACATGCAAAGTTGTGAAGATAAAGGAATCCCAAGAAGTTCTTGGAGAAGTGGACATAGGTAAAGATTGGCCGACCCAGTATAAATTCATTTGCACTCTCTCATCTCTTACTCTCATAAATTACTATTTATCTTATTATGTGTATTTTTGTATTGGGTGAAATTTTAATTGGTCATTCTTAATAGCAAACCTATTTCAACCCCCTCTTAGTTTGCTTTCTAACTAACAACTGATATCAAAGCAAGACTCTATATTTTTCACATTTAACAATTTAGGAGTCAAAAGATCTATGGCCAACATCATAGGAACACACATGACCAAAGGCCAATCTACGAATAGGCCTCCTCTATTTTTCGGTAGTAACTATAACTATTAGAAGGCTAAAACGAGAATTTACATTTAAGCCAATGATTATGCATGTTGGAGCATTATTGAAAATAGTCTCATTATTCCTACAAACATAATTGAAAAAGAAAAAGTCTTACAGCCTCAAGATGAATGGATACTCTTGGACACAAAAAATGTGCAAAAGGCTATTCATACGCTATACTGTGCCTTAGACATAAATGAATTTTACAGAATATCTGAATGCGAAATGACAAAAAATATTTGGGATAAATTACAAGTCACCCATGAGGGGACAAACCAAGTAAAGGAATCAAAAATAAGTTTGCTTGTACATAAATACGAATTATTCAAAATGGAAGCAAACGAAACAATATCTGAAATGTTTATTAGATTTATCGATATTATTAGTGGTCTAAAATCTCTCGGTAAAATCTACACTAATGTGAAAATGGTGTGAAAAATATTCATGTGTTTACCAAAAAATTGAGGACCAAAAGTAACTGCCATCGAAGAAGCTAAAGATCTCACAAAATTGGATTTTGACGAATTGCTAGGATCTCTTATGACTCACGAGATCAACAAGAAAAACAGTGATGAAAGGTGAGGAAAATACCAAAAAGAAAGGAATTGCCTTCAAAGCTTCATTATCCCAAATTGAAGAAGAAGTCAAAAATGATGATAGTGACGAAGAAATGGCTCTTTTCACAAGAAGGTTCAACAAGATGTTCAAGAGAGCCACAAAATGCTTAGTACACCCCATAAAATGAAGTGTCTTCAATCTATTACAGTTTAGTCCTATTATGAAATTACATTTTAGAACAAAAACTCAATATATGATTTCTCGCTTCCTTCTCTCCTTTCACCTTGTTGGCCATTTTCCCAGACCGTCCACTAGGAGCAAAGCCAGAATGAATGTTCAGTGGAGTTAAAAGAGCCAGTATTTATTTTTAGCAGGGTTAAAAGAGGCAGAATTTTTGTTTAGTGGGGTCAAATTTATAGAATCTATAAAATTTAAGACAAATTACTAATTTTTATGGAGTAAAAATTATATTTATGATAAATTATATTAAATATTTTTTTCAGTGGGGTCAATTGACCCCACTTGCCCCTATGTGGCTCCGCCACTGCTGTCCACCACCCTCCTCTGCCATCTCCACCCATTTCTCTAGTCCTATCAACACCCTCTTTAAATTTCCACCTTCTCCAACACCTCCCCGTCTTTCCTGACCCATCTTCCTTGAGCACCCCAACTACCAACTCCTCTCATTACTGCAACAAAACAGAGGAAGGGCAACGGACGTTTGGCAAATTGCTAGGGTAGGCTAGGGGCGGTGTGGAGGTGAAAGGTGGTGCGGTCGTAAAAGGTGGCATTGGTGGCAGATGGCAGTTAGGGTTTTTAAAGTTGGGGATGAGGGTATATATTGGGAGAATATTGGAGGGGTTTCGAGATGAAATATAAAAACCTAGAATTGAGAGTGTGCGCTAAGAAAAATTTTGCATTAAGAAGCTTCCAACATGGAAGAGTAACACTCCCTATTTCAGTAAACAGTATAAATTGGGCAACTGTTAGAGATGCTCTTACATATGCTGCTTGAACATGTGTATATCTAACATAGGTGATTACATGTATTTGTATAAATATATTAAAAAAAAGAATTAGGATCCTAGGTTGACTAAAGATTAGAAGCGTGTGGCCACCACACACACAAATATATATATATATATATATATATATATATATATATATATATATACATGTATTTGTATAAATATATTAAAAAAAAGAATTAGGATCCTAGGTTGACTAAAGATTAGAAGCGTGTGGCCACCACACACACACACAAATATATATATATATATATATATATATCATGTGCTGTATATGCTCACGCTATAGTGAATTATAATTTTATTGCACGAAAAAATACTTTATAAAATGTATGAATCAAATTCATTCTAGGTGTAACAATGTTGTACTTATGAATTATATTTATGGGTATAACCTGCATAACATTTGTTTTTGAATTTGCACCATTTATTCATGCTATTGTGCATAAGTATATCACAATACTGCTTACTTAAAACTCTTAATTAGAAAAATATTCAAATACTGAATTCATTCTGGATGTTATAAATATAATATTAATTTTGAATCCACATCGTACAATATATATATATATCATTTTCTGAATAAAAATTCAGGGTACTAATCAGAAGCATCAGTGGATTTCGAATATCAATACTAAATAAGAATAAATTTTAAATTTCAAAGAGAATAAATCTAAATTATAATTAAAGAAGAAAATGTTATCAACCTAACTCAAAGAGTTGGTTGAGTGTGAATTTAATTACGATTAAGGAGCTTGCCCTCTAAGGTTACATGTTTAAATCTCCTTGCCAGTCCATAAGGAGCTCTTTCCTAATTTTAATTGGGCCTGTTGTTAGTTGATAGTGGGATTGGGCTCCGGATTAATAAGTCTTTTTGACCAAAAAATAGGTATGAAAAAAAATGACAGCCACTTCATTTCAACACCATTAATTAATGGAAATCATTATATACCCGTAATTAATTACTGACAAAAATAATGGACACGTAATTAATTAATTATAATCATTAGGTATGTACACTTAACATTAATCATGCATTTCTTGCATTGGAGCATTGTGATATTTGAAGGCAAACGTAGAGAACATGATGATTCTACATAGAAAATTGATTTCGGATACAACACAGGTGATGACTCATCTATGAATTATTGGAAGCAATTTTATTCGAATTCATTATTCTTGTCTGTTTTATTTAAATAGCGCAATCAATAATGCTATGTATCTCGAAAAAATATGTAGAAACATTATTTGTGTAATGGAATAGGTTTCATTTAGTTGGTGTTTAGATTAGACGTAGTTTTTCTTGAGATGTTTTAGTTACTTTAATTAGTTTTTGAGTTTTTTTTTTTGCCTTTAGCGAATATTTTTAACTATGAATTAAATTTTTATACTTTTCAAGTTTATTTTGATGAGAGGAGTCTAAACTCTAAAGATTTACATATAATTTAGGAAAAAGTTCTCTAAAGACAAAAAAAAGTATTTTTACTCGATAAATTAGCTTTTTTTTTTTTTTTTTTTTAGTGCATTTTTTTTCAAAACCGAACTAAATTTTTATATATTTTAAATATCAATTGTCAAGAGAAATCGAAAAAGTATAAAACTTTACTCAAATGGTGACTAAAGTTCATTAAAGACGAAAATACTCTAAAACAAAAGAAGCTAAAAAATCTCTAAAAAAAGTTATGCCAAACCTGGTATTTGAGTTTGTGCATAGATTAAGAATTTAGTGAAACAAAATAAAAGCTTAAGAGAAAAGTTGGTGGATCGAATGGTTCTTATATTACCCATTTTTGACATGGCTTCTAATTTTTTTCATCTAAGTTTTTGTCATACTTGGTTGAGTTTATATTAAAATTGATTATTCAAAAGCAAAAATTGAAAGCATTAAAATTGAGCTTTTCAAAAATCAGTCTTTTTTATTTTAAAATTTTTTTTTGACTCATAATTAGAAGTAAAAGTTGTGACAAATAATCTGACACGTACAACTTTCAGTACATTAAAATAAAAGCTACTGCTCATAAGCAATAAGCAAAAATTTCAGGCTGGATTTATTAGGAAGGGAACTGTTAGTTAAGAAATCTCAAGAGAAAAATGATGTTTGCATAGGAAAAAATTAAGGATATCAGTCATTGATGAAAAAGATTGACAAGGAAATGGCACCAAGTGTATCATAAAGTTAAGACCAGACAAGATAACCCTACAAACATCAGGGGCTAATTTATTGTGGGTAAATCTATTACCAATTAAAGTAGACATATTTCACTTTAATTGGTAGGCTCCACGACAATTAATACTTTAAAATGAACTAATTTATCATTTGAAGCTACACTAATTACAATGACTTTAATTATTCATAATAAATCCAATAAAA
>BRYE01000016.1:11711602-11741602 GCA_030159115.1 Actinidia arguta var. hypoleuca | reverse complement strand
CCTAGATTGGTAGAGATAAGGCTAGAGAATTTCTTCCTGGATTGGTAGAGAATTTCTGGACCGGTCCAACTTTGGCAATTTGGCTTATGTTTCTTCCTGGACAGCCTTTTCGTTTGTAGTTTTGCTTGTCACTTACCTCATGCTTGACTTGATCCTTTATACTTCCATTATCTTTTTACCACTGTTTTGCCTTGCATAATACTCAATTAGACTTGCAGTATACAAGGTAGAATAAAAATAATTTGATACATAATTTGAACTTAAGAAAGGAGATTTGTATCTAAAAAGATGTCAATGTATGACTTGCATCAGCTACACCTATGAGCACATCTATATAGCTTAACAAGGAAAAAAACGGTAATAATGTGGATGAGAAGTGCACTTGAGCACAACTTCTTCCGGCAGTCACATATTCAGCCTCAGTAGTTGATAGTACAACGGAATTTTATTTCTTGCTAAACTAAGAAATTAGGGATTGTCCTAGAAATTGACAAGTATCCCTTGTGCTTTTACGATCTACTTTTTATCCCGCATAATCCACATCGAAGTACCCTTTTAAATCAAAGGTAACTCCTCTTGGATAAAATATACCTAGATTATGTGTTTTTATAAGGTAACTAAATATGCATTTTACGGCCGATAAATATGATTCCTTAGGACATGATTGAAATTTAGCACATATGCATACAGTAAACATGATATCGGGCTTACTTGCAGTTAAATAGAGTAGTGACCCAATCATAACACTTGACATTATCGAGTTGCAAATCAAGGAATGTAGTTCAGTGTCACGGATGCCTAATTAGGGTATACCTTTATGGGATGACATGTGGATGAAATCATTAATGGTGCACAAGCATTAATGGCAGATTAATCATTTTGGAAGGAATAAGTTTCGACCTCGGTATTCGAAACGGCATGAGATCCTGAACGTTGGAGTGAATAGATCTCAGCCTTTGACTCCTCTTATATACATGAGGCTTCCCTAATGTTTAGCACTTTTCTTGCTTTTGCTGTCGACTTGTTGCTTCTGCTCTGAAGTTCACATCGCCTTTGTCAATTCAAGCTCATTACCTTGCCCTAGTCTAGTAGATTGACGTAGGAGACTTAGAAAACTCTTTACCTTCTTGGATATACGACCACCTAGGAGAAAAATCATATATGGAAGAAGAGGTTACTAAACTTCCCTCATCACCTAGGAGAGATTCTTTTAGTTTAGAGAATAGTCCCCCGACCGTCCCTCTTCCTCTGCTTTAGAAGAAAGTAAATACCATGACTCAGGACAAACTAGATTACCTTAGGGAGTCGTGCTTTATCCCGTCTAGCATTCAAACTAGGCTCCTTAATGCCGGTGAAAGCATTGAGTCTGCTTGCTCAAGCGAGGTGGCCTTCTATGAGGTTGCCTTTCATGTTGGTCTTTTCCTTCCTATATACCCTATGATTAGGATGATTTTGCACTTCTATAATATTTGCCCCGCCCAACTCGTCCCCAACGCGTGGCAAAGTGTCATTTGCTCGATAGTGCTGTGGCAAGCTTATAAGTACGCTCTCTCCCTCACCGAGTTCAGGAACCTATTCAGCCTTAACAGGCATCCTAAGCTAGGCCATGGATGGTTATATTTCAAGGCAAGGCCGAAGAAGTCCCTATTCGGGGGATATCCCAGTAATGTCAAGGGATGGAAGAGAAAATTTTTCTTCATCTCAGGGGAAAACTGGGAGTTCCCCAAAGGGTTATCTCGGGAAATTAGGGTTCCAAGGGTCTCGAGATCGTAAGGTACTCCATGTCAGTCTCAATCTTCATTAGATGAATTTTCCTTCCATTCTCAGTGTTCAAGTGCTAATAATTGTTTGATATGTTTTTTAGGCAAATGCTGAAACAAGTCGCCCACACTTTTCCAGGACGAGCAGGACAGATTTGATAACATTCTAAGCTCAGTAGAGGGAGGGAACCTTTACTTGATCAAGGTAGTTCTCGGCTCCAAATCCTTTTTCCAGAGCTTTGGCCTTCCTTCTAAGTCGATGGCATCTAGCGATAGAGATGGCGGCGAGGATATACCAGCAGGTGGAGTAGCTCCTATTGTAGGTGACGAGGGTGAGTCTTATCACTCCCGAGGTGAACTTCACTAAGACGATCATTCTCGAGACAACTTGGTAGAATACATAGGAAACATTAGGAAGGAAATGAAGAGGATCTCATCTCGCCTTCTTGATCTTACAATGTTAAAGTTGGTAGGGAAAAATCCGAGACCTAGTCTTAGGTTTGGGACCATATAGTTCGAGCTCAAGCTCGAGCTCTAAATCGGAGGCCTAATTAGACCCAAGACTGCCCCCGAGCTTAGATCTTATGGTATTCTCTTTCTTTTTCTAAGTGTTTTTCCTCATTTTATGACGATCTCTTATTTCTTTCTACAGTTATGTCGAAGAAAATTAGTCTCAAGAAGCTCTCCCAACTATCGAAAAAATCCAAGATCTTGGCCCCGCCAACCAAGGGCGTGGTGATCTGGGAGAAATGACATCGGGATGAAGTCTCTAATACCTTGCCCAGCAAAAAGGGCAAAATGGCTTCCAATGCCAAGAACAAAGGACCCATTTCACCGCCCGAGGATAAAAAGAAGGCGACGTCAACCCGAGTGGCAAAGAAGGGAGAAACATCTGTTGCTACTCTAGGGGAAGGCACCTCAGCCAATCCTGTTGTTGCCCTGGGGCCTAGAGCCTCCATCCTTGGAAGTCCTTTTGTGGCAGAGAAAATCTTTGGGGGAGTCCTTTTGTGACAAGGAAAAGGTGGAAAAACTAACCCTAGATCAGGTGGCTACAAAATTCTTCCATATTATTGGCCAGGTATTTATTTGTTTTTAATCTCAATTTTTGGTCTTGTCCTTTCATTTATTCAAGGCGATCAAAAAAACTTGTTTGTAGCAAGCTATTGTGCTCAGGTCTTCCCTTGTTGTTCAAGGCAGGGACATCGGGGATGAGGTGAATCTTTAACAAGGTCGGGTTGCCTCGCTTGAGGGCGAGATAGCCCAAGCCCAAAAACTAGCCAACCAGCCAATTGGAAGGGTAACTAGCTGAGGCCCAAGCTAGAGAGCAACAGGTCGCCAACGAACTGAGAAATATGAAAGAGGATTGGGACGTTGAGGTTGGGAGGCTTCGAAAGCAGGTGGCCACTACCAAAAAGACAACCATTGAGGAATTGAGGTCCCCTAACGATTTTTAGGAGGCTGTTGAACTAACGGTCTCCAAATATTTTGGCGAGGACTTTGATTTTTGTAAAATACAACTTTCACACATGGGCATTGATCTTGAAGGCATGGGCATTGATCAAGATTTGCTCGAGGAGGAGGAAGATGCGGCCGAGGAGGAGGAGAAGGAGAAGGTGGAAGGGGGAAGGATGGTACCAATCCTCTTTCTCCTTAAATACTTATAACTTTTTATTCCTCATTGTAATGGTGAGTTGTAATCTTTATAATTTTTAATGAATGAAAATCTCCTCTTTCCGCATATTTTCTTCTTGCACTTTTCTCATGTGTATATTGGTGATATAAATCTGGAGGGATAAACTTGGAAAACTAAAACACTATGTGAATGTATTAAATTAATTTACCTTAATCAGGAAATCAAATCAAATCAAATCATGTCGATCATAATTAATTGGAGAAACCAATTAATCTATTGGCGAACTAGACTACTCGGTGAGTTTAATGCCTTGGCAAAATTCTACATTCCTTTAATCTCGGCATGTTAATCTGGAGATAAAAGGGATAATCTTGGCGACCTCCACTTAGGCGATGTCAATAGTGGAGGGACAAGCGACATCAAAATCTCAATGATGTTTTTCCCTAGAATGAAAAAAATGGCGAATTCAATTATTAGGCGAAGTAGGTTATCCTGACGAACTTGATTAATAGGCAAATAAGGCCGATTCTTGTTACTTTTATTTGTGCAAGCACTAAACCTGACCTTGGCGATATAAGTAATCAAGCGAATCATTAACTAGCAATCAAGATGCCTTGTCATTTTGTAATTGTTTAGACGATCTTGATATTGGTGATAACAATTTTTTTTAAAATTGGCGATATAATCCACTGGCGAATACTGGCGATAAAATCAAACTTGGAGAAACGTGGTTTTATTAAAATAATCACTACTACATGGAGATTGGCGAACATAATAAAGACTGGCAAAAATAATACTACGGCGATATCTTGGTGTCTGGGCAATCATAATCACATGGTGACTAGAAGGATTACTGGTAATATTTCTTCAGGTACTCAACATTCCAGGGATAAGGTAATATCTTTCCGTTCATGTCTTTTAGCCAATAAGTTCTTGGCCTAGACACTTTGACAACCTTGTAGGGGCCTTCCCAAGTAGGATTGAGCTTCCCAACGTTGGGCTCTTTTGTAGCCAATGTTACCTTCCTCAAGACAAAGTCACCAGGCAGGAAAGATCTATGCTTGACTCTTTGGTTGTAGTACTTGGCGATCTGGTACTTGTAGGCTACTTCACGTACCTTAGCTTAGTTTTGTTGTTTTCCTTGTCAAAATTTGAGGTCCTGAAGCTTGGCATTCCTATATCCACTAGTATAACTAATTCTGTCCCATAAACCATTGAGTATGGCGTCTCACCAATAGGAATTCTGCTCGTAGTGTGGTAATCTCATAGTATGCTTGGTAAGTTTCTGCTCATTCGCTCTTGGATTTTTCTAGCCTCAGCTTTAGATTCCTCAAGATCATCCTGTTGGTAATTTTCACTTTGTCATTTGCTAGAGGATGACCAAGAGAAGAGAAATGGTTGGAGATGACAAGGTCTGAGCAGAATAGTTTGAATCCATCATTGTCGAATTACTTTGTGTTGTTCTAGATGATAACCTTAGGAATTCCAAATTGACAAATGATTCTTCCATACAAAATTCTTGGCATTCCTCTAAGTGATTTTGGCGAGAGGCTCTATTTTTATCCATTTCGTGAAATAGTCTATGGCGACGATCAAGAACTTTTTTTACAATGGAGTTTGAGACAGAGGTCCGAATATGTCAATTCTCTATTGAGCAAATGGCCATAGGTTGGTCATTGGTACTATCTTGGTATGAGGGAGGTGACTTACTGGAGCAAACCTCTGGCACTTGTCATACTTCCTGGTGAAAGTTGTTGCATCTCGCTCCATCTGTGGCTAGAAATACACTTGGCAAACTGCTTTCCTCATCAGTGATCTCGCCCTAGAGTGGTTTTCGCAGATGCCTTCATGAATTTTCTAAGCACATAACCTGTTTTCTCAGGTCGAAGGCATCTTAGGAGTGGTTCTGAGAAAGATCTTTTGTACAAAGTTCCTTGGATGACGCAAAATTTGACTGATCAATACCAGATTCGGCCAGCTTGGAGAACGGAGAGCCGTGTGAGAAGATTATAGAGAGATCTTCGGATAGCTAAGTATGGAAGGAGATCCGATGGATATCGGAGATAAAATAGGGAGATGTCATTTGAAGAATTAACTACGATTGTAGGAGATGTGGTAAAGCAGAAGTCTTACGGAGGTGGAGTCTCAATGTCATCTAATCCTCATGGTGAATGGCAAGGTGAATTGCAAATAGGCGAGCTCATCGCTATAGGCGAGGTGAGCAATCTTGGTGCCCATGGAGATCAAACGAGTCAAATGTGAGTCATGAAAGTCATTGGTGATGTAAGCTTCACAGTGGCAAGGAGGTTCTGGTTGAACAAGGTAAGTGGAGAATTTACTCCTTATCAGTAATCTTTATTTTGTGTAGTGGATTTCTTTTCTTCATCTCTGTTGTGGATGTAGACATTATCAAATTACCTAAATCTTACAAAGGTAATTGTTTCTATATTTTCTTTAATATTGTTTTTCCTGCATCTTATAGCATAACATCATATATGGTGAATTAATAGGATATAAATGTGACATGTTGTTTCTTAATTTGTGCCAAATCAACCAGGTCAATTGGTAACCTCTGTTATGTGTTTAGACATATTTTACACTTGCGTGACATGTTCTATTATTTGACGGATAAAATTGATATTTTCTCTCAATTTACATCCGATTCTCACCATAAATAGCCCAAGCCCCATTGTTCCCAATTTCATTATAAATTACCATCAAATGAGATCATATGTTGGTCCTGTACTGAAAATTCATCCAAAAACCTAACTTCCATTATTAATTGGATTGATTTGGTGAGAAAATTAAATTATAGAGTTAAAATTGCGGGATTTAAAAATATAGAAACCAAAATTGCATATAGATAAGACTACAGGGACCATTTTTGTAATTTACTATTTTTCGTTTTTTGACATTTGCAAAATATATCTTCTTAGACGGTAAATAGTCTATTTCCTTTAATTTGATTATGAACTTTGAATCATGATGACATTTTATCTAAGATGAAAGTGAGTTTGTGATTGCCTTTAGTTTGATTATGAACTTTAATCATGATGACATTTTATCTAAGATGAAAGTGAGTTTGTGATTGCCTTTAGTTTGATTATGAACTTTAATCATGATGACATTTTATCTAAGATGAAAGTGAGTTTGTGACTGCCTTTAGTGTTAGAGAAATTCTACTGTTGCCGAATTTTGACTAATATTGTTTCTCCAAATTCAGAAATGGATGGTATATATTCACTTGATTATATAATTTCACACAATCAAATGAATCTGTATCATTTATTTTAAATTCAAAAATATTTTTTGATAAAAATTTTGATATTGTAGTATTATTATACAGTTCAACCAACTCTTCAATAAAACACAAAATTAAATAGTTCAAATGTCCATTGTAAGAGGATAAACTATCAAGTATCAATTCCGATCGAGGTAAGGCAAGCACTGCTATCGGACCATCGCTCTATATCAATCTCGGTGGGGTCTCTACGCCGGAGCTTAGTCGAGGCACAATGGTTGGCGGGGATCCCAAGAGCACATCAGAGTCAAAAGGTAACTTGCACAACAAAGTTTCATCTGCAACACGCATGCTTGGATCTAGATGTCGATGACGTGATATGTTAGGTACCAGTCATGCCTTAAGGATATGACTGGGTCAGTTGTCTACTCATTGAAATGTCAGTTGGTGCGTCCAAGCACACACCGAGCTATACTATAAAAGGCCAATTTCTTTCTCTCTGAAATATATGCAAATTTAGCTCACTCAAGCTATACATTCTCTCTCTATCTCTATACACTTTCGGTCACTAACTTAATCGTCGGAGAGCCATCGCGAGACAGCTCCGGCGGCCTTTCTCACTTTTGATTTATTGCTTAGTGTTGATATCTTGCAAGTCAAACTAGCAACTCTCTGTCACCGTTAACAATCACTGCAGATGTTTATTTTCGATTTCCTTTCTCTTCATCTACTACCCCACAAAATTGTTGGATGAAAAAAATAATAAAATACAAATAAAAGATGATTAAATTAATTTTGTGTGATGTAAACCATTATGTCGTCTACGTATATTATAATCTGAATGCAACAATTATCTTCAGACAGAATTAATTTAAAACAATACGCAAACATACATATTATATATATATATATATGGCCAAATTAACAAATTCAAATAGAGTTGTTTGAACTTAGTCAAAATAAGGCGACACATAATATAATTGGCATCTTATACCATCATGTGCATTGATCATTGCTCCAAAATCATATTAAATCTTGAATTATCAGAAAACAAGCAAGACAAATTGAATAGCATAAACAGAAAAAAATAAAAATAACAACACAAACTTGCAAAGCATCTTTGTAATGTAAAGAACTTCAAGGCATTTTTAAGGCCTACACAAACACTTGTGGTTTCAACTCATTTCAATAAGTCTTTGTTTCAACTACTTAAGATCGGGGTATAATTGTTCTTCAAATAATACCAAATTAAGTTTTCATTGATATCTTTTTATTTCTTTTACCACTTTCTACGTAACAAATTACCCATTTTAATTTACTGTCGAGTAAATTTGTATGTAATGGAAAATGTGCGAAGAAAAGTACATAAAAAAAATTATGTACGATTTATATTTAATCCTAATTCTAAGATCCATACTTTCAATTCATCGAAATTATACATAAAATCTTTTTGTTCACTTTTTAATACATTTTTTCCTATATGCCTAATACCTCTCTCTCTCTTTCTTTTTAAAGACATGGGTGGCTACTACTATTTGACTGTTGATGGAACCCAACAAACATAAAACAGCTACCAACCCTAGCATGCATTTTGATCTAATAATAATAATAAACAAAATTATTTAATTTATCTTGATATATAATTGACTGACATCAAGTGATCAATGTCCAAAAAAAATGTCCAGACAAAGCCTCTTTTATTGCATCTCCTAATTCTCAATGATATAAAGGTGTGCAGTATCTGGGGATGGATCCCACGGATTTTATAATCAATAATTACGTTTACAATATGGACTCAGGCTTACTTTAAGTCCAATTTTGAACTCTACATGTGCAGTTAAAGCATTTTGAATTTTGTTTTGGTTTATTTTGATAATCGAAATCATTCATATTGTAGATCTCATCGAGAACTATGACAATATAAAAAATCAAGTTGATTGGATACATATCAATAATCGATCAATATCAATTTATAACAAGATAAATTAAAATAATCCTAATGTGTCACACTCATTTATTAAATTATAAAATAGTACAAAACGAATATCGGATTGAATCCGATCAACATGATTTTTTATAGTATTAATCTTTATAATAGAGTTTATAATATAACGGTTTGAATCATCAAAATAGACTTAAAACAAGGCTCAAAAAACTTGGACTTCACAATGCAGTCTAAACTCCACAACTTTAGAGAAGTTGTGTCCTACATTATATATAGCTAGAGAGAGAAAGAGAGAGATTCCTTGATGTTTTAGAGTTTTAGATCAATTAGGTCATAGAGAAACTAATTTATTTTTTTTTCTAGCCACTAATTTCGTTTAGTGGTGTTATCATTAATAATGTCACTACGCCGTATTTTTGGTTAAACAAAATCTATCAAAATCTATTTTTGAATTGTATTTATCCCAAAATTTGGGCATTAAAATCTATCGTCTGAGCATAACGATTTATAAAAACTGGCAAAAAAATTTAAACAATTTTATGAAGTTCAATAGTTGAATTGAACCCACACAACTCTACGTAGCTAATCCATCATTAGCTAAAATATTCCTTCCAAACCCAAAATTAAAAATTAGAGTCAAAATTCTCTGTTTAATTTTTCTCAAAAAAGAATAAAAACAACCTGAGACTAGGTGGACGAATTTTGCAGTTCTGGAGAAATTAAGCAATGGTACGGTGGAGCCAATACAAATAATGCATAGGAGTATTAAATATATAAGTATTTGTATATCATGCACTAAATACACATTTATTTATGTATTTGATGGTGTGTATATATATATATATATATATATATATATATAAGAATTTTTAAGTAGAAAAAAGCTATGGTAAACACATTGCAAAAGTAGGTATGGTATACTAAAATTACGTACATTTATGTTACGTATATTTGTGATTTTTATTATGTATTCTGTAGGCTATGTTACGAGTTTTAGAATCATGGTTATGCATTACGCTGGTATGATTACGTATTATTGCGATTATGTTATGCATTGTTTGTTTGTGTTATGTTTTTTTTTTTTTAGGATTATGCATTTTTTGTTATTTATTTTTCAAGTACGTTTGTTATGCATTTTTGCTGCATGGATACATATTTTTGTGATTGTGTTTTGCATTTTGTGGTCGTAGTTAAGCATTTTTATAGTCATTTAATTAATTAGTTTTGATATACATTTATGGCTTAGTTACGTGCTTTTATAATTTTGTTATGTATGTCTTGGTTGTGTAATATTTTTTGTAGTTCAAGTTATGCATATTTTTAGTATTTTTGTTACAATTTTTTTTTGGTCTCGATAGGCATTTTTATAGTTATGTTATACTTTTGAGGTTATAGTTATGTATTTTTGTGATTAATACAGTTTTCAAGAGTCGTTATACTTTTATAATTATGTTACGATTTATCTGACTCTAATTATAAATTTTGGTGATTAGATAATATACATACATGTATATTAAACGTAACGTTAACAGAGTAAACGAATAACTTGCTATGCGTACTATAGCTATTCCCTTTTATGTATACCAATTATTCAGGTGTAGGACAGCCTTGCATTTAATGCAGTAGACCAATGCAAGTGAAAATTAAGCTAGTGGAAGCAAACAGAATCATTTTATGTCAGACCATTCAAATATATATATATATATATATATATATAAATGCAAATATATGATCTCTCTTTCTCTCTCAACAGCTAATTTGGGTGGACAGATCAATGAGAGGGTGTTGACTGTTGAATATGCATCATATTTTGTGTGAGAATATTGGCACCCATGGGAAGCAATTGATTCATAGCATCTCTCTCTACTTGGAACTTTTTGGCGCGCTCATTCAAATTGTATATATTTCCATGGGTAAATTTCACCACTAGTCCCTGTAGTCTCAATAAAGTTTTACTTTGATTCCTGTCATTATAATTTGAACAATTAGAGCATTAAAGTTTTAGTCTAGTGTGTTTTGTATGGCTAGACTTATGTTAGAATTATTTATTTAAAAGAAGAAATTGAAAAACTTTCAATAATTAACTCTTTCTTTCGACTTTTGTAAGTTATTTTTGACTTATAACTACAAATACAAGTTGTGTGAAACACAATTTTTAAGATAAAAAAAAGAAAAAATTATAACTTATAAGTTCTACCAGATATGCACCCTTCACCTGTCAATACCCATTAAGTATTTAGATGGAAAAGACGAAGGTAAAATCTAACATGACTATTTTTAAGGACCAAAGTGAACTTTGATCAAACTACAAAGACCAATGGTGGTAAAGCTACCATGTAAAAAAGGTCATACGAGCTTCATATGTTTACTTTCAAGTCCAAATAGTTAACAGATATTGATCGAGGGACCATATTAAGACAAAATTGAAATTGTAAGCTTTTAATTGTTCAAATTAAAATTATAGGGACCTAAGTAACAATTTGGTCAAAATATAGAGACCAAATTTATCCCATTTCCAAGAATAAATGCACCAAATTTTTATTTTTAGACCATCCAACCAAGAGTGATAATATGTGCATTCTGCTTCTTCTTTTTTTCCATTTTCATACACATTTATTTTTTATCTTCATTAAATAAAATTATAAAAAACCTCTAGTACTTATTCAGGCTTCGTTTACTAATGCTTAAAAGCCAAGCTTTTTTTAAGCTTGCTACCAAAACAACCAAGATTTTTTAACTATTTTGCTTTTGTGGCTTTACTTTTGGTAAAATTAAGCAAAAAAGCAAAATCAGAAAAGCAAAAAAAACAATTCTAATTGGCTTTTTATTTATTTTAAGCAAAAAAACCAAAAAAAAATTGAAAAAACATGGTGCCAAACAGGCACTCAGTATTTGTAACACGTCGTTAACTTGTCGTAGTCATTGCTTATTTGACTTGGTGGTACAATTTTTTTGAGATTTTTTTAGCTTCTTAGGCTTTTTAGTTTTTATATTTTTAGTGAATATTTTTACCGTTTAACTAAAATTTTATATTTTTATGGTTTCTATTGTCAAGAAGAATATAAACATATAAAAATTTTGTTCCAACTTAAGAAACAAATCACTAAAGACTGAAAATTTATCTAATTTATCGAGTAATTTTTTTTCTTTATTATTTTTTTCAAATTAGATGAATATTTTTATATTTACAGACTAGAGAAATTAAAAAAATATATAAAATTTTAGTCCACCTATTAAAAAAGTAGGAAAGTTTTAGTTCATGTTAGCAAGACATAAATATGGCAATTAGGATAGGGTTGATTGATCAAGTCAATTGCGCATGGCTTGATGGGTTGGAAATATCGAAATCCAATGAAGACTATGAGGCACGACACAAGTCAAAATTGAATACTTACGACCCAATTAATTCAGGACTTTCTCCATAGTCTTCTCGATTCGCAAGAGATGAGTTTGGGCCATTTTTTGGGGTAAATATTTTTATTTTTATTTTTTTTCTCTTATGCTATTTTGGATCTTGAATTTGTAAAGGAAAAACAAAAAAAAAAATTAAAAAAAAAAAGATAGGAAAAAAAAGATGGGACAATTACAAAAAGAACTCCAAAGTTTTATCTCAGTAACATATTAAACTCTATAGTTTTAATTATAACCAATTAAATCCAAGAGTTTTGATTGGGTCACAATTAAAATCTCCATCAGTCTTTATTTTATTAAGATTGACATAATCATCTAATTCTTATAAAAAAAAAAATTAAAAAATGACATATTTCAAAGTAATAAGTCTTTTAAAAATATGAATTGATGAAATTATGGTTCATTTTTAAGTTAAAATCAATATATTTAGGATTCATTTTAAGTTAATAATCATGCTACTTTTCAGATTTTTGCTTAAAAAATAAGTTCTGATTGCATCAATTTAAGGGGATAACATTAAAAGACGTCATTTTTTTAATTTTTTTTTGCAAGAATTAGTTGATTCCATCAATTCTAATGAAATACAGAGTAGTGAAAGTTTTTAATTGTGAGCATATCAAAATTCTAAGATTTAATTGGTTATAATTATAACTATATAATTTAATTTGTTACTAAGGTCAAATCCTAGGGTATTTTTGTGCTTTCCTAAAAAAGGAATGAAGTGGAGTGTTGGGTGTCTTCCATGGTGCTGCCCAAGATTTGGGTCTCCCAAGTGTCTAAAAATGTAATCAAAACCGTTAATTTTTAGATCTCATTGAATAGATCATCTATGAAAAAATTCAAATTAATCAGATATCGGTAACTGGGTGATCAAATAATATTTCTCTTGATAAAATAGACGGAAGGTATGTTATGTTTTTGAAAATAAAATGTAAAACAAAGTTATCTGATCAAATGGCTATCGATATCAATCAATCTGATTTTTTTTACTATTCCATTCAGTAAGTTATACTAATTGACGGTTCAGATCATATCCATTCAGTACTGTTTTATAACTTAATAACTGAGTATGGCACATAAAATTATACTTATTTATTTTTATATAAAATGTTATCGATCAACTCTTGCTTTGTAGTATATTAACATGATTTTTTACAATATTTAACTTCTCGATGAAAACTACAATATGAACGGTTACATCACCAAAATGGACTCCAAATAAGGTAAAAAATACTTAGACTCCATTGTGCAATAAATTATGTTGATCAGATCGGATACAAATCAATTTTTGTTCTGTTTGTAGTGTTTTATAACATAATAAATAAATGTGATACAAATAATTATAATTATTTATCTTGATATAAATTGATATTAATCGAGTTATTGATTTGTAATCTGATCAACTTGATTTTTTTTAGTATTAAACTCCTGAATTAAGATTACAATATGAACAATTTATATTATCAAAATAAATTCTAAATATAGTCCAAAATAATTAAATTGCATGTGCAATCCAATTTTTGGACCCTTGTAATCAACACTCAAGTTGGGTTTGCTTTGGTGGAAGCGTAGGGGTCCACCCCAAACAGAGCCAAAGGATCAGCGTACGGGCAAAACAAAGTGGGGCCCGAACCCACAAGGCACGGTTTTGAGAAGCCAAACAAACCTGAACCAGAAGAAGCCTGCGATCATACCTCTCTTTATCATCTTCCAGACAAATTATATAACGTACAGATATTTATTGGATAGGTGTAGGCATGTATCCACTTGCCAATAATTAGAGATCAAAGAGTAAAATTTTGTATAGTACAAAAATAAATTTTTGAATAAAATGATATGGCTAAATTAATTAAGCTCCTCAGGTAGCTCGGTTATGTTCAAGAGATTCTCAGTTCAAATTTTTTTACAGTAAATTTTTTGTTTGGCTGTTAATTTTAGGGGTGCTTGATTAGTTTCTTTAGCATCTAATTGTGCTCGAGGATATTGGGTTATAAAAAATGACTTAATGTTTAAACTTTATGATAAAGTTAGCAAAATTTTAGGCCCAACATTAACATACATCAAGGATTTGTTATTCTTTCAAGAAATCATGTTGGTTGAGTATTAATTATTACTCACATAATCAGATTATTTTTATCGAGATAATATTTATAGACTTGTTGTCCTCTATTTCTTTACCGTAAATTATCTAGTTGCTAATTTTCAACCAATCTTATTTTTTGTATAAATGTTCTTCTCAATGTACTTTTACGAAATGAAAAGCTTAAATCACCGAATAGGTATAAAACAAAACATCCATATTTTATTTATAATATAATAATACCATTTTTACCTTAACGTGTTTTACAACACGAATTATTTAAAAAAACAAACAAACTATTAACTTACATTTATACAAAACTCTTTCATGGTGGATCTCACTTAGCATGTGTTGGGGCCATGTGGCCATGTGAGCTAGGGTATACACTTGTGTGTGTATATATTTGTGTCAATAGCGTTACTGTTATTTAATAATGAGTAAGAGAACACCTATTTTACAATAGACACAACTTCTCTTAAGTTTGAATAGCTTGGACTGCACAGTTTAAACATTTTAATTATTTAAATCGTTCATATTGTAAACTCTATCATAAAAATTAATACTATAAAAAATTATGTTAAATGAATATAAAATAATATTCATTCAATACTATTTTATAACTTAATAAATGAATTTGGCACACAAGATTATATACATTTATCTTGATATAAATTGATATTGGTTGACTATTAGTCTATATTCAATCGATGTCATTTTTTACGATATTAAAATTTTCGATGTTGTTTTCGATGAGTTTTACAAAATGTATAATTTAGATTATCAAAATGAGTCCAATTTAATTTTTATTTTATTTTATGGATGATCAACTCAATGAGCTCTATAATATTAATGGCTTGGATCATTAAAATGCATTCCTATAGTGCTTGGAAAGCATTACGATAACGTTAAATTTATTTTATAGTCATTTTACTAAAATAAACTATAAATGAAAGTTCTTTTAAATAGGATTCTCTAAAATAAATAATATTAAAATAAAAAAAATTAAACTTTAGATGTTTCATATCCCTACACAAATAATTGTTCTAAATGTTCCTAACCCTAAATTTTTTTTTTAAATAAATTAATCAAATTTTAATTTAACATTATAAAATACAATATGTATTTAAATTAAAATTAAATTGTAACCATATGTCGGGCATATCAACCTCAAAGTTTGTTTTACTGTATTGTGGTGACCATATTATTATTTGCAACAGAGACTGTTAATTGGTGGCTGAGTGGTGGCAAGTGGCGGTGGGGTCTTGTCTGTTTGCGGCTACTGGAGCAGTGGACTGTCTTTGACGGACGTCACCATCTTCTTAACAGAGTTTTATACCGTTTCGATTTCTCTTGATCAGAGGAGTCTGAAAATATAAAAAAATTTATTTAATTTAAAAAAAATCACTATATACAAAAAAATACTCTTCCTCGCTAAGGTAGCAATTTTTTTTAATATATTTTAGTGGATTTTTTTTTCAACTTTTAAATAAAATTTTAACATGTTCAAATTCTTTTTACTAAAAAAAATAAAAAAGTATAGAATTTAGACAAAAATATGAAAAAATTACTAAAAACAATTAAACTCGAGAACTAAAGTATCTTAAAAATCTAAAAAAAACATAAAAAACTAGACCTCAAACAATGCCCGTATTTCCTATCTTTTTTGATTGAGTGAATTAGAAAAATAATAAGTAATATATATTTTTTAAAGACTTATTATTATTCCCTTCGTTTTAATTTGCTTGTTCTTTTTTGGCATTTGTGCCTATTAATCAGATACAAAAATAATATATTTTTGTGAATAATTTTTTACACCAATCAAAGATCTCAATTAATTCTTGTATACAAAGTTTTAAATATCATTAAAAATAAAATAAATTAAAAAATATAGATAATTTTTTAATAGGTCGGGAATATTGAAAATCTTATTTCAATATGGGAGGGAGGATATACTTGCCTAATTTCACTTCAACAATTGTATAATTGTATACACGGGCTTTGGCCGTGAAAGTGATGGTAATTTGGTAAACCTTCAATAATTTATTAGTAAGTTCTAAAATAACTAGTATTTATTCGTATTTACGGGTATTACATCCTTAAAAAAAGATCACATTTTAAATGTATTTGTTAGAGTTTAATAACCTAAAAATAAATAAGATATAAACGTCAGATAATAGATATATTGCATGCATATACGAAAAAATATAATAAAAAAGTATAATAATTTTAGTGTTGCTAATTTGGGAGAAATAAAGGGAAAAAATAGTATTTTAGTTTTTTTTAAAATTAATTCCACTAAAAAAATGATCTAATGGTAAAACATATGTCAAAATTTAGAATATTTTTGGCCATTAGATCACAATCTATGTGGGCCCAATACATTTGAGAAGAAGGAAGTGATATTTTTTTGAGAAAAAAAATTATTTCAGATGAAATTTCAGTCATTGAATTAACTTAAATGGATCCAACCATAGATAGTGGGAGATAATTTGCAAGATTCAAAAAACTTTGTGTATTATATTATAGATAGTTTGAAAGATTTTTATCTTTATTATGATAAATTTATTTAAATATTCATTTTTACTTAATTTTTTTACTACGACTATTAAATAAATTAATTTTAATAAATATAAAAAAAGTGCAATTAAATAAAATGAACGTATGAAAATCACTTCTCTTTCTATTTAGGATAAATTTTTTTTTATCTATTTTTTTTTTTATATTTTATTGTGTTTAGTAAATTTTTCACCGATTAATCAATATTTTATAATTTTTTATTTTTTATTTGATAAAAGTAGTCTAAATATATAAAAAAAATTTATCTAATTTAAGTGAAAGTTCACACAAAAATTTTTTTATCTCTAAATTAAATAATTTTTTATATTTTTAAACTCTTCTCGTTAAAAAAACTAAAATAATATAAAAGTTTGATCAAATAATAAAAAAATTTATTAAATACAAAAGAAATAAAAAATAAGAGGTAAAAAATAGAAGTTTTAGTTTTTTTTGTATGTGGGTCCCACTAAAAAATGAGCCAATAGCTAAAAATATGTTCCACCTTAAAAAAATTTAGTCATTTGATCACAATTTATGTGGGTCCTCCTCATTTGAGAAGAAGAAAGTGATATTTTTTTTGAGAAAAAAAATAATTTTAAGTGAAATCTTAAGTATTGAATTAATTCAAATAAATTCTAACAATAAATAATGAGATATAGATTGAAAGATTCAAAATTCCAAGTCTAAACAAGTCATTATTAATACTCCCAGTAAAGGCCATGGGCTTTCTTACCACCTAGGTTATCACTTATCGTCGGAAAATGCTATGTTTATAATTTTTTTTGTATAATAAATATAAAACGATATAATTTTGGTCGAATAAATACAAATCGACGTCGTTTTATTTATTATTTCGCGTTTGTCCCCTAAATAAAACTACATCGTTTTGTATTTATTCTGCCAAAACGATATCATTTTACATTTATTGTGCAAATATTATACAAAAAATTTGTAAATGTGGCATTTTCCCTTATCACTTTACGAGCCCACCACAAAAGTGAAAGCTTAAACCTTAAAAAACACGTGGCTTTGAAAATCAATCTTCACAAAACAATTTTTAAAAATAAAACATGAAACAATTTTTAAAGATTCAACGTCTTTCAAAAGTATTTTTAAAAATTATCTTTACATTTTAAGAACTTTTAAAACTAGAATTGATAAACCAAGTTACTTAAACTGAACTCGTGTTTTGTTTTTTAAAAACTTGTCCGAGACTAGTTTGTTAAATAAACAAACTAAATTTGAACATATTTTTTAAACTTATTAAATTTTCAAATCAAATCTAAATAATTTACTACTCAGCTCGATAAATTTATATTAATATTTATAGAATTAAAGATACTCGAGCTTGACTCGATTAAAACTTATCTGAGATAAACAAACTAAATTTAAATATAATTTTAAAGATAATTAAGTTTTTAAAATTGAGATAAACAAATGAAACTTTGACACAATTTTAAAGGCGACTAAGTTTTCAAACTAAATCAAATAATTTAACAATTTCATCCCGTTCAACTCGTTTGTTAGCTCTAATAAAAACAAAAACAAAAACACAACTTTGAAATATTGTCAAACAATTAGAAATTTAAAATTTAATTACATAAATAACTACAAAACAAGCCACATGTGTAGTAGCTTTGCAGGCTCAGGCTGGTAGGTCTTTACTTTGTCCCTTCTAGTTCTATTCATAGAGTTAAATGCAATCATTTACTCCACTTTCCTTTAGTAGGAAGATATTCTTTCTTACCAAATTTACTCATTCCCCACCCTCTGCCAGCAATACCCCTATCCTCAACCTTAATTACAGTCCTACCCTTTTCTCAGAATCTTGCAACAATTGAATTGACTCGAAACGGCCGCCAAAATGCGGGTACTTGCCAAGAAATTCATACCACTGGCCCACTGACTTCTCAAAGGAATATACCAAAGGGTGGCGATAATGCCACGACAAGATATGTTAGTGCCACGACCATGACACAAACAGACATATTTGCCCCTTGAGAAAGCAAGCCGGCCGTACCAAATCATGACTCCACGCGACCACGCTTTTCTCTCTCTCTTCATTTCTCTATCCTATTTTACTCACTCGGACTCCATGTTTATAACCACCGTAGGCGGCCATAGCCGTAAAGCAAAACTAACACCTACCAAAATCCCCACCGCATGGCCATTAATCAACCACAAAATCAAAGCCCCACTTCCTGCCGATGGAACTTATATAACCAATATCCCCTGCTAATAAGGTGATTTGATCAAACTCACTGCCAATCTGCATCAACAAAACCCACCGCCATCATCTGACAACTAAGAAAAGAATTCAAGGTTTAGAGAGAAATCGTGAGACCCACATCCATCAGCTGAACCAACACCACCACATATGTTGCTCCTGAGATTGTCCATGTAGATCACGAAGGTCAAACCGACAGAATCAATCTTTGTTCGAATTTTCGCAGAGTATGTTTGAGATGCCTTTTTCGAACAAGTAATTATCTGGATAGGTGGGTTCATTCGCCAAATGCTAATAAATTAGAAGCAACTCATTGAACATGGTGGTTGATCTGGTTTTGTAGATGTAAAACAGAGAGATTAACAAAAATAAATATGGCAATTGCGGTGGCTGTTTCATAGCGGGGTGGTGTATGTGTGTGTGTAGAGAAGGGGATAGTAAGATTTTTTTAGTAAAGACAACATGGAGTGCTTTATAACTGTTGTGGTAGAAATTTGGGGACAAACAACCAACAATCAGAATTGCTCGTGACCTTGGCAATGATTAGGGTGACCTACTCAAGAGAACAAACATGATCGGCTAGGGCGAGGCTGCTCAAAACTCCTCTGGCGTGAAAATCAAATCAAGCCGAATAAACTAGACAAAGCAAAACACCAGAACTCTCAAAGTGAGAATGTAAGGATTTTGTCGTACCTTTTTATGATGGGGGAGCGACCTTTTATAGTGGGAGAATGGAGAGCCGTGCGAGATCCTCGAATGGTTAAGTATAGAAGGAGATTCCGGAAATATCAGATATAAAATAGGGAGATGCCATTTGGAGTATAAAACATGATTATAGGTGACATGGCAGAAAAAGGAGTCTCATGGAGGTGGAGTCTCAACGTCATCTCATCTTCATAGTGGATGGCGAGGTGTAAAGCAAATAGGCGAGCTCACCGCTGTAGGCGAGGTGAGCATCGATGGAGATAGATGTTCCTCTCGTCCACTCGATATAGGCGAAGTGAGTATTAATAATAATCATGAAGCTTGGGTGAAACTGATATGGATCACGAAAGACGTTGGTGACGTAAGCTTCACAGTGTGAGGAGATAGAGGTTCTGGTTGGATAAATAGGTAGAGAATTTATCCCTCATTAGTTGCCCCCCGACTTGATATGCCAAGGTAAAATACTTGGCATTGTCGAGTCATAAATCACGGAATGCAGGTAGATGTAATGGGCGCCTAATGATGATATGTCTTCATAGGTGGACACGTGGGTGAAAGTATTAATGGCGGAAGGAGTGGCGGTTTTGACCTCGGTATTCAAAACGTCGTGTGATCCTGGCCGTTGAAATAAATAGATCTCAGCCCTTGGTCCTCTCTATAAATATGGGGCTTCCCCACTGATTTGTACTCTTCTTGCTTTCGCTGTCGAACTACTGCCCTTGCTCCAACCTTCACCTTGCCCTTGTTACCTCGCAATCATTATCTTGCCCTCGATTTAGTAGGTATCACTTGTTAGACTTGTCTCCAATTTTATAGTCTTTAGTATATGTCTGGTAAAGCTGACGTAGGAGATTCAGAAAATTCCCTACCTTCCTGGGTATCAGACGACTTAGGAGAAAAATCATACATGGCAGACGAAGTTACCCAGCTTTCTTCCTTCCATCGACTAATGATCTCCCTCCGATTGAGAGGGAAACTAATAACACCATGTCTCAAGGGTAGTTAGATCGCCTCAGAGAGTTATTTTCTTTTCCTTCCAGCATTTAGATCAGGCTTCCTAAGGCGGGCGACATCATAGCGTTTACTCACCCAAGCGAGGTGGCCTTTTATGAGGCAACCTTCCATGCCAGTCTTCATTTTCCTTTCCATCCTATCATTAGGAAAATTTTATACTTCTATAATATCTTCCTTGCTCAGCCCGTCCCCAATGCATGGCGACGTCTCGTCTATGCGATAGTGATGTGGTAAGCTCACAAATTCATCATTTCCCTTATAAGAGCCTATTTACCCTGTACAAGAACCCAAAGCCAGACTCTGAATGGCTCTATTTCAAGGTCAGGTTGGCGAAGGCCCTACTCGGGGGTATCCTAGCAATGTCAATGGATGGAAGAAGAATTTTTTTTTATCTTGGGAGATAACTGGGAGTTTGCCCCAGGGATGTCCAGGGAAAAAGGGGGTCCATGGGTTCTAAGGTCATGGGGCACCCCAGATCAGTTCTCGCCTGCTATGTCATTTCTTAACTTTACCAAGTGTAGCTCCTCGCCTATGACTAACATGTATTCTTCCATTTTTAGGTAAGTGCTGCACCAAACCGTCTATCTTGCAAGAGGCTGAGCAAAAAAGGCTTGGTGATATTTTGGATTCTCTAGAGGAAGGAGACTTCTTTACAATCAAGGAAGTTCTAGAGTCTAGGTATTTCTGCATGTGCTTTCAGCCCGCTACTAATTCAATGATATCCAGTGGAGGGGACAATGGCGAGGACACACATACGGGCGATGCAGCTCTGGTTGTGGGCGATGAGGATGAGTCTCATCATTTTCAAGATGAATCTCGTCGAGACGATCATTCTCGAGATGGCTCGGTAGAATACATAGGAAATATCAGAAAGGAAATGAGGAGAGTTTTACCTCGCTTTCCTGATCTAACCTTATTAAGCCTTTTAGGGGAAAAATCTAACCATCCATCCCTGGTTTGAAATTAGATAGCTCAAGCTCTAGCTTTAACTCGGAGGCCTAGTCAGATCCAAGGCTGCCCCTCGAGCTTAGATCGGACGGTACTATCTACTTTCTCTTCCAAGTATTTCATCTCTTCTATTATTTGATGTCAGTTCTCTCTTTTGCAGCAATGTCAAAGAAAATCAGCCTAAAGAAGCTTGCTCAATTATCAAAAAAATCCAAGTGCTACCCCGCCAACCAATGGAGTGGTGATCCGGGAGAAGTGACCTCTTGATGAGGTTCCTGATACCTCGCCCAACAAAAAGTGCAAAATTGTTGTTGACTCGAAGGGGAAGGAGACCATGCCACCTCCCGAGATTAAGAAGAGGGTGGAAAAGTCCAACAAGGTGCGACCATGGTAGCAACACTAATACTGGTTCCTGGGGAGGGCACCTCAGCTAATTCTGGTACTGTCTTGGGGCCCAGAGCTTCCATATTAGGGGGTCTTTCCATGGTAGAAAAAATCTTGGGGGGAGTGATTCCACCTACTGACAAGGAGAAGAAGGACAAACTAACCCTGGATCAGGTGGTTATGAATTTATTCCGCATCGTTGACCAAGTATCTATTCGGTTTCAATCTCAGTTTTTGTTTATGTACTTTTATTGATTTAAGGCGATCATAGAAACTTGTTTGTAGCAGGCGGGTGTGCTCGGGGTTTCCCTTGTGGTACAAAGTAGGGAAATAGAGAATGAGGCCTCATTTTAGTTCGCCCAAGCTGAGTCAATTGAGACCGAGATGGTCCGCACTCCTTAATGAATGAGTTCGGCGAATGGGAGAGGAAGGCCACCGAGGAGCTTAAGGAGAATACCGAGGCCGTGGCGAGGTTAGAGACAGAGGTGGCTGAGTTGAAGAAGCAACAAACTCTTGCAAAAAAAGTCAGTGTTTAAGGAGTTCAAATCCTCGAATGATTTCCAATAAGTTATTGAATTCTCGACTTCCAAATATTTTGTTGAGGGCTTTGATTTTTTCAAAAAGGAAATTGCTCACTATCATCCCAACCTTTACATCGACATCCAAGGCATGGGCATCAACCCTGATTTACTCGAGGAGGAGGCGGAGGAGGCCGAGAAGGAGCAGGAGCAGGAGGGCGATGCTAGCCCCCTATCTCCTTAAATACTTGTAATTTTTTCTTATTCATTGTAATGGTCCAATTTTTAATGAATGAAAATCTTCTCTTTCCATATGTTTCCTTCTTGCACTTTTTACATGTTTATATTGGTGACAATGTATCTGATGAGATTGGCGAGATGAACTTGAAGAACATAATCTATTGGCGATCATAGTAAATGAAATTCACCTTACTCAAGTAATAACAACTTAACCCATGGCGACCACAACTTGCCAAACTGGTGATGTGAAATTGGTCAATATCAATTAATTTCTTGGCGAATAAATTTGTTTGGCGAGATTAATGCCTTGGTGAAATTCTGAAATCCTCTAATCTTGGTATGTTAGTTTGGCGATAAGAAGATAACTTTGGCGACCTTCACTTAGGTGACGTCAATAAGTTTAAACTTACTAACGTAATTTGATGGTTGACAGTGGAGGGGCGAGTGACATCAAATGCATATGACGTCTTTCCATTCAATGGAGAAACTGAAAAATTCAACTGTTAGACGAAGCAAGCTAACTTGGTGAGCTTGATTAATAGGTGATAAGTAATCGAGCAAGTTAGCCTCTAGCAATCAAGATGCATTGATAGGGGGAATCTCGATATTGACGATATTGATCTAAAATTAGTGTTTTAATGGCGACTTGGAATTGGCGATATAATTTAATAAGGTGAGATCAATTCTTTTGGAGAGATAATCGAACTTTAATTGGCAAATTTGTTATTTCATCGAAATAACCTTAATCACATAGGAATTGGTGATCACAATCACATGAGCTTTTGGTAAATAAATTTTTTGAAATTGGTGACTTTACTTACTTTGACGAACTCTGGCTACAATAAGGATCAAATTGGAGAAACGTGATTTTATTAAAATAATCACTATTACATGGAGATTGATGAACATAATGAAGACTTTGGCGATACTACACTGTATAAGCGATCTTCTTCTCATGGCGATCTGTAGGACTACTGGTAATATTTCTTCAAGTGTTCAACATTCCAGGGATGAGGTAGTGCCTTCCTATTCATGTCTTTTAGCCAATAAGTTCCTGTCTTGGGCACTTTGACAATCTTGTAGGGGCCTTCCCAAGTAGGACCGAGCTTCCTAGAGTTGGGCTCTTTTGTAGATAGAGTTACCTTTCTCAAGACTAAGTCACCAAGCAGAAAAGATCTGTGCATAACTCTCTAGTTGTAGTACTTGGTGACCTAGTGATTATAAGTTACTTGGTGTATCTCAGCTCACTCCCTCTTTTCGTCAAGGAGATCAAGATTGAGCCTTAGCTTGACTTCGTTGTTCTCCTTGTCGAAATTTGAGGTCCTGAAACTTAGCATTCCTATATCCATAGGTATAACTGATTCTGTCTCATAAATCATCGAGTACAGCATCACACGCAGTAAGAATTCTGCTCGTCGTGTGATAAGCCCATTGTATGCTTGGTAAGTCTTATGCCCATTTACTATTCAATTTCTCTAATTTCGCCTTTAGATTACTCAGGATTATTCTATTGGTGACTTCCACTTGACCATTCGCTTGAGGATGACCAAGTGAGGAGAAATGGTTGGAGATGGCGAGGTTCGAGCAGAACAGTCTGAATCCATCGTTGTCGAATTGCTTTGCATTGTTTGAGAAGATAACCTTAGGAATTCCAAATCGACAGACGATGTTTTTCCAAACAAAATTTATGGCGTTCCTCTCAGTGATTTTGGCAAGACCTCTATCCACTTTGTGAAGTAATCTATGGCAACAATCAAGAACTTTTTTTGTAAAGTTGCTTGAGAAAGAGGACTGAGTATATCAATTCCCCATTGAGCAAATGGCCATGGACTGATCATTGGCACCATCTCAGTAGAAGGGCAATGACTCACTGGAGCAAACATTTGGTACTTGTCACATTTTTTGGTGAATGAGGTCGCATCTCATTCCATTTGAGGCCAAAATTATCCTCGACGAACAACTTTCTTAACTAAAGATCTTTCCCCGGAGTAATTTCCGCAGATGCCTTTGTGAATTTCTCTAAGCACATAGTCTGCTTCTTTTGGTCGGAGATATCTCAGGAGCGGCCTCGAGAAAGACCTCTTGTACAAGGTTCCTTGGATGAGGCAAAATTTGTTGTGTTTGGAGCTTGTCTGATGGTAGTGTTCCATCCCAGAGGTATGCAATGATATCGTCTATCCATATCGGATCTGCTGCTGCTTGACTAATGGTTTTGGCAATATCAATACTAGGACTTGGCAAGAATTTCAGGGGAATACTTTTGTAAGAGATGAACTCAAATGTAGAGGCGAGGTTAGCTAGGGAATCGGTCTTCTTGTTTTCTTCCCAGGGAATTTGACGAATCGTGAAGTCTTTGATCTTTGTCAACATAGCCTTCACCTCATCTAGATAGGCCACCATTCGAAGATCCTTGGTGAGGTAATCATATTGCACTTGATTCGCTACAAGCTGAGAGTCACTGAAGGTGTCCAAAGATTCCATTCACAATTCTAATGCAACCCACAGTTTGGCGAAGAGAGCTTCATATTCGGCTTCGTTGTTGGTGGATTTGAATCCAATGCATATGGCATCCTTCATCTGTTCACCAGAAGTGATTTGGAGAACAAGTCCTACACCACAACTGTGCTGATTGGATGACCCATCCATGAAGAGCTTTCACTTGGTGAGATCATCTTCCTGTCCTTGCTTTTCTGGGGTTTCCACCTAGAGAAGAGTCATCTCAGGCTCCAGAGCAACATCATGAGTAAATTTGGCTATGAAATCAACCAATGCCTGGGCTTTGATCGCTATCCTTGATTGGTAGCTGATGTGAAATTAACTCAATTTAGTAGACCATTTGAGAAGTCATCCCAAGGTGTCAAGTCACTGGAGAATTTGCTTTAAGTGCTGATCTATCAGCACCACAATGGGATGAACTTGAAAATAATGTCGAAGCTTTTTGGAGGCGATCAGAAGGGCATATGTGAGCTTTTCAATTTTTAGGTATCTAGTTTTAGCTCCCATGAGCACTTTGCTGACATAGTAAACTATTTTTTGGACTTTTTCCTCTTCTCGGATAAGTACTGCACTTACCGTTGTTGGCGAGACAGACAAGTATATGATGAGCTCCTCGCCTGTGGTAAGACTTGTGAGTAAGGGAGGCGATCCGAGGCATTGTTTAACCTGCTGAAACGCCATCTCGAATTTGTCCATCCACTCAAAGATTTTGTTTTTCCTCAGAATCTTAAAGAATGGTAAACACTTGTCTGCTAATTTGGAGATGAATCTGTTAAGAACGGCTACTCTCCTAGTTAACTACTACACCTCATGTATGCTTTTGGGAGAACTCATTGCAAGTAGAGCTTGAATATGGTCGGGGTTGGCTTCAATTCCACGCTTAGTTACAAGGAAGCCAAGGAATTTACCTAAGGATACACCGAAGATGCACTTGGTAGGATTCAACATCATGCGATGCCTTCATAAGACGCCAAATGTTTCCTCTAAGTGGGCGATGTGATTAGCTGTTTTTAGGCTCTTAACTAGCATGTCATCTATGTAAACTTCCATCGTTTTCCTAATCATCTCCTTGAACATCTTGTCCAATCTTTGGTATGTTGCCCCGGCATTCTTCAACCCAAACGACATGACTTCGTAGCAGTATAACCCTCTCTTCGTGATAAAAGAAGTCTTTTCCACGTTGGGCAGATGCATCTTGATCTGATGATACCCTGATAAGGCGTCCATGAAACTAAGAAGCTCATGTTTGGAGATTGCATCAACGATCAGATCAATCTTAGGCAAAGGAAAGCTGTCTTTTGGGTAAGCCTCATTAAGGTCAGAAAAGTCAACAAATACTCACCACCTTTTTCCTTTTGGGGGGCGACGATAACATTGGCGAGCTAATCCGGATAGTGAGATTCCTTAATAACATTGGCTTTGATAAGTTTAGCAACTTTTTCTTCTATGACTTTCAAGCGTTCTGGGGTGAATTTTCTCCTCGTTTGGCAAACCGGAGAATGGTTAGGGTTGGTGAACAGTTTGTGAACGGCGACCTGAGGATCTATTCTTGGAACATCACCTTGTGACCATGCGAACACATCATAATTCTTCTATAAATTCCACCAAGGCATTTCATAGCTCCTTGACCAATTTGGTCCCGATCATGACATGGCGATCGGGATAGTTTGAATGTATGGAGATTGAAGTCACTTCTTCTAGAGACTTGGTGTTTTCTTTCTCTCGGGGATTAACAAGAGTTATTCCCTCCACTTCGTCTCTCAATGCCTCCATCTCGACATTGACAATCTGTAATTGCTATTGGGCACTTGATTTCGAAGGGAATCAACCTTCATGTCCATAATGAAGCACTATCTGGAAACCTTTTGGTCGCCCTTAACCGCACCTATTCCTGTTGAAATGGAAAACTTCATCATCAGGTGATAGTTAGAAGTGATGGCCTTGATTCTTGCAAGCGTTGGGTAACCTAGAATTGCATTGTAAAGTGAAAGGCAATCCACAACAATGAAGTCTTGTCATACTATGGTTTGGTGGGGGTTCCATCCTTAAGGTCACTAGCAATTTGATCCACCCAAGCGGATGAGTTGTGCTCCCTCCAAATTCGACAAAAGGGGTGTGAAATGGATGAAGCTTATCTCGCCCAATCTTTATCTCATCGAACACCGAAATAAACAAGATATCTGCAGAACTCCCATTCTCAATTAAGATCCTTAATACATTAAAATTGGCGATGGTGGAGGACACAACCAGCGTATCATCATGTGGGAGATGCAAGCCTCTCAGATCGTCGCTAGGGAAGGTGATAAGTTGGTGAACTGCAGTCAAAGACGTTGAGAGGCTATAAACCTCCTATTCAGCTCGCCTATTTACTTTTCTTGCATGCCTTTTTCGAGAAGAACTTGAACATCCTTTTGAGCCAAACCCTTCATGAATTGTCTGGATATCCCCTGTTGTGGGCTTATTGTCGCCGTATCTTCTGTCAGTGAGTCTGGTCATGGGCGATCAACTACAAACTTCCTCAAATACCCTCACGCCCCAAATAACACCAACTTTGGCCATGTAGACATAAAACTCAAATGCGAAAAATTCAAACTAAATATTATGACAATGTACTATCATTACATCAGAGTACATACACATCTCTCCTATGGGATCAAGCTCTCCATGAGCTATCAAATACAGAATATGGATGATAATCCATGTACAATGCCCATACCAGACCAAAAGAATATTACAATTCTTCAAAAAAAACAACAACATGTCTATGCATCTCTCAAAATAAAACAAAATACAGCATCCCCATGCCTCAAGACTCAGGATAACTCTCGGTACTTGAAATTCATTTTATAGTAAAGGTGAGTTACTTTGAAAAGATTTAGCAATAGACTTGATATCTCAAGCCAAAACCATGATACATAATCATATAATAAAGACATAATTCAATGAAATATGTTCTCATTCATATAAAAATATACTTTTGATTTTAAATCCATGATTTCACAAATCATTTAGTCTCCACATTTTTTGGCTTTCCTCAAAAGCATTTATTTCATTATTTCTTAAATCAATGAATTCACAAACTTTCCAACTTTTCTCAAAATAATAATCCAATTCCTTTGAATGATATACCCAGGCTAATACCTAACCGACCTCGTTATACACTAAGCATGTGAGACACATCCAGTCAACTTCTCGGGCTTTCACCAAAGACTTTGACATTCCCTCATTCCGAACCACATCTCGGACTTTCACCAAAGGTTTGACATACCCAATATCCGGCCGCAATCTCGGTCACTAACTAAAGAGTCAACATTCCCTCCCGTGCAGTTGTTATATAGGTCTTTCACCTCAGGCTTAATCTAAGTCATCTAATTCCGGTATCTCCTAACATGTTATTTTCAAAACCATTTTCAAATTCCACGTTCTAATATAAATTCATGTTACATTTACTAAAGGTTTAATGTAAACAACATACTATGCAAGTATTAAAACCATCAATAATAATTATTATTGAAAAAATTCAAATGCATTTGTTATAGACAAAATATATAATCATAACCCAAACCATAACCCAAACCGTGTTTACTTTAAAATTTTCACAAACTGTTATTGCAAGTCACTACTGGTAGTGGTCTGGGCACTACTAGTAGACAATGTCCCATAGACAAGGCTACATAAATCACTACCGGTAGTGTAAAATAGTACTACCGGTAGAGGACAATCCAGAGACAAATTGTCATTATTTACTACCAGTAGTGAAAGGAAGTACTACCGGTAGACATTCATCTAGTGGCTAAATACAATAAATCACTATCGATAGTGGAAAATAATACTACCGATAGACAACGAACTAGTGGCAAAGATCCAATTAATAACTACCGATAGTGAAAAAAAGTACTGCCGGTAGATAACCATCTAGAGATGAAATATCAAAAATTACTACCGGTAGTGGAAGTATTACTACCGGTAGGTCGGGCCCTCGAGCTAACTTCAAAAAATAAAAAAAACTACCGGTAGGAAGAATACGACTACCGATAGACATTGCAAAACACAGAACGATTCCAGATCCACGTACTCCAAACTTTTTCTTTAAAATCAATCTTCTATTTAGGATTCAATATCCAAAATAATGCCTCAATAGGTTTCATATAAGCCATTAACAACAATCCCAAGACTAAACCCCAACAAGAAAAAATTCCTTTACATCAAATCCAAGCAATGCAAGCCCCAAAAGAATTGTTGAAGATGAGATAAACTTTAGAACTTCGATTCCAAACTTTCTTGGCTCAAAACGACACCCTCGTTGAGTAGATGATCTTCTTCAAGAATTTTTACCCAACCCAAACCTCACACACTCAACTTTAAGCTCAAATGTATCAAAACCCCAGAGAAAGAGAAAGAGAGAGAGAGAGAGAGAGAGGGAGAAGAAGAACATTAATGGCTAAAAATAAATGTTAGTTAGGTCAAAAGAGATATAATAAATGTCCCATTGAGCCCTAAGGCCTTGTTTGTCAACTTGGTTCAAACTAAATATTTCCCTCCCTTTTCACACAAGCCCAATTACAAAATACACTTAAGTCCATAACGATGTATATATACATATACATATACATATATATACATACACGTGGCATGATGACATCACCAATGCATCATAAAAAGAAAAGAAATTATTTTTGAAACCTTACAACGCGTTTGTCATTGGTTGGCCTCCTAGTATCTCAATCTGACCTGTTGCTCTTCACATCGTTCCTATAATCACCTTGCATGGTGTCAGGCTCCTTTCTTTTGTGATCATCTCCTCCTCGCCCTTTACGCTTGGCCTCGCCAATTTTTCTGCAG
>BRYE01000016.1:11666602-11674102 GCA_030159115.1 Actinidia arguta var. hypoleuca | reverse complement strand
AGAAAGAGAGAAAATAAGAAGTAGAGCAAAAATAAAGCATAAGTCCCTTCTGTCAAAGTTTCTGCAGAATCTACAAAAGCTTGGATGACCGAACTCGAAGTTCGATCGACCCAAAGGCAAACTTCAATCGACCGAAGTTGCTGCAGTTACAAAAAGTTAAAAAGTCATGAATATTTTGGTTTTGTAATTCATACTTAACTATCTATCTACCTTCTCTCTCTCATTCTAAAAGACTCTTAAATAACTCTTCAAAACCCCTCAAAATCCATTGAAAACTTGGGCTTTTCATCTTTAAATTCTTCCAACTGTTCGAATCATACTCTTATCTTCTCAAAAGTTAGGCCAATCGAATCTAAAGTTCGGTCAACCGAAATACAACTTCAGAAAAGAGTTCTAACTCCATTCAAGTTCCTATCATAATTTTTAAAGGTTATCAATTAGTCTCCCCTTCCATTATATAAAGCCATAGTGGTTTATCTCTTTCAATATCTCAAAAGCTTCTCAAATCTCTCAAATTATATATCAAAAACTCACAAAAACCAACTATGGATCATCCTAGAACTAAGCATGTCGTGAATGACCCGAAGGGTTATGATGTCAATCCGGTTAAACCACCTTTTGTGTTCAAACCAAGATTATTCAAAAGTGAAGAAATTCAACAAACTTGGTTGTCTGATTTCAAAGAGAGGACTACAATCACTGGATGTGATTTTGAGTTCAATTTCCCATTGAAGTACTTCCGGAAGATGTTGGCGCCGGTTGACGTGCTAGGATAAAATGGACTACTCCCTTTTCCAACAGACGTGTACTCAAATTTGATAAGATTTTTCTACTACAATTTAGAAGTAGGAAATCTAAACAACATTGAGTACACCGTAGACACGAAAGTAAGGGGAAGAATAATAGTCCTTAATCCTACAATTCCATCTGAGATCATGGGGATTTCAAACAAGGGGGACTGCATATTCATAAATAAGTCAAGCCAAATTGAAAAATATGTGGAACGAAAACAAATGAATGAGGTGATCTTTATTCATGGAACATTAGGAGCCTCACAAACAAAAGATCTAAAAAAGAAATTTAGAATATTTCATCGCTGACAATGTAATTCTCTAAAAGGGACATTACAATCAAGTGACAGACATGGATAACTCTATCATATATAGAAGTGCAATTGATGAACCATTGAATCTGGACTATATAATTCTAAAAAAGATGGCTGATGTAAAAAATCACATGAATCGAGCCCTACTCTTTGGTGCTCTCCTAACTAAGATTTTCACACACTTTACAGTTAAGTTTAGCAATCAACACAATTAGCTTATAGATGGAGGTTTTTCTGAGCACATGATTAGAAGGGGGGTAAGTATTGACACTTCTGAAGAAGAAAAACAAGAAGTAGAAGAGGAAATCAATCACCATCCTATGGAAATTGAAGGTCAATTTGTCATCGAGGATCTTCCACCGCACATTGAGGAGACTCATGAGGAACCAAGCACTCAAGCTCACCAATTAGAAGAAGGGCATCCAATGCAAGAAGGGGGCATCCTTTGCAAGAAGGGCCTTCATCGCAAGAGAGGCCTTTAACATGGTTCCTTGAGTATTTTGGAAAACTCAATACTACAATGGAACGGATAGAGCATCACCAAGCACAACCAGAAAAGTACATTGAGCGGCTTGGTGACTCTATGAGAAGATATGTGAATAGCAAATCGACTTTAATCAACAATACAACGATAGGATGACTAGCATTGAGTCGCAGCTAAAGTACCTTTGGTTCACGACCCATCCAATTCCACCGTCGTCTAATTTCCCTCCACCTCCTCCACCTCCACCGTCATCATCTCATGATGCTCCCAGCTCTTCATATTAGCCTCCTCAGCCTCAACTGTTTTGATGATGCCCCAAGGGGAAGAAGAAAGAAAGCAAGAAGTTTATGAAGTTAGCATTGATATTCTATGATGTATGCTAAACTTAGTTTTTTGGTCCATGGATAATTTTATTTAAGTTCTTTTTGAATAATTTGGTTTTGGATAATTTTAAGTTTTTAATTTAGCTTTGCTTAAATTTGGATAATCTTGCTGTGAATGCCATGTTGGTGTTGGATAGCTTTGCATAATTTTTTTTGCTATGAATACCATGCTTCAAATTATGATTATATGATGTGTTTGGCATATCATTCTACTCAAAGTTGTGTGAATCTTATCCCATAACATGAAATCCTAGAAAATTTTAACAAGCATGAAGATAGGGGGAGCATGTAAACTTTAAAACAAAATATCGATTTTCAAAAACAAGATGTGTCATAATTAGAAGACGGATATTGTTGAAATAAAGACATATTTGATTTTGATGATTAGATTTGTTAATACTAAGTATAGTTAAACTTATTATGTAAATCGAATTAAGGAATGTCAAAAGAATTCACATATGTTAAAACACTTAACTCTAAACAACATTGAACAAGTTTATTTTAAGATTAATCGTACATGCATAAATTGATAAACAACTTATAATTTGAAAGATTCATATGACTAAGTCATATTCTTGGAAAGAAACAAGAGTGCTCGTAAAAATAAATCCACACATGATCATAATGATATCCATAACCATCTACAAGTCATATTCAAAGTAATTATGCATATAAAATTTGTAGAAGAGACAAACCAACACTTAAACTCTAATTGGATAGTTAACGGCTTTGGTTTGTTAAAGAAACAGTGTAATAGCTGCTACTGTCACAAGTTCGTTTGGCCGAACTTGTCAACCGAAGCCCAAGATACTCAACCGAAGTGGAACAAGGGACGAACAAGGCTCACTGGAAAAACATAGCAACTACGACCGAAGTCGATGTTCGGTCTACCGAAGTTGAAAAGGCACAGCCGAAGTGGAACAGGGAAACCAAAGTGCTCACTGAAAAAACAGTGCAATAACGACTGGAGTCTAAA
The DNA here is from genome assembly GCA_030159115.1 of Actinidia arguta var. hypoleuca. Classification (NCBI taxonomy): domain Eukaryota; kingdom Viridiplantae; phylum Streptophyta; class Magnoliopsida; order Ericales; family Actinidiaceae; genus Actinidia; species Actinidia arguta. The sequence goes on along the minus strand of BRYE01000016.1, from coordinate 11,671,154 downwards.
CCGAAGTGGAGATTTGGTCATTCGAAGCCAAGTGAGAGTTTAATTGAAGAAAAGAGAGCTTACTGAATATGTAGAGCTATGTCGACCAAAGTTGACATTCGGTCGACCGAAGTTTATAAAATCCTCAACCGAAGTCAGCAAAACATGCAGCAATCAAAAGAAAAGCTCTCTGGAAAGTTAGTGCAACCTCGATTGAAGTTGAAGTTCGGTCCATCGAAGTATCGATCGAAGTTTGAAAACATTGATCCTGCACGTCCAAATCAAGATCAAATGGATAAAATTCAATCAGAACGGCTAGATCAGAAGTATTAAATGTTGCAACGATTCTATTCAAGTTTGAGTTTATAAATTCAATCCTTGATGTTGTTGGTAAGATATTGAAATGCCATAAAAACTTATCTACACTTGTATTCAATACTTCAATCCCTTGATTATTTATTATGAGCTTGATTTGTCAAAATCAAAGAGAGCAAGATCACTATAGATAGAAAAACCTTATTGTAATCATCTTTGTTCTAGAGTTAGTGAGCTTGAGATACTTCAACAAATACTCCCTTTTTGAAAGAATCACTATAAGTAATTGTAATTTTTCCAATAGAGATATTCTCTTGTAAACTATAAGTGTTCTAGTGATTGTAAAGGTTGTCAAGCACTCGCAAGCTTGAAAATAGTTAATTTCTAAGGACAAGTTTAGAGAGTGGATGTAGGCCGAGATTTGCCGAACTACTATAAATCGTTGCACTTTTTTCTCTTTTAAATTGGTTAGATATATTTATTTAGGTTAGGAGTGCATTGTTAATATATCTTTAAACGTAAAGTTTAATTGGTCATTAATCTTTGCAAACCTATTTCACCTCCCCTCATAGCTTGCTTTCTAGCTAATAGTTCTAAATCAGATGAGCTTAATTGTGGTGAAATCAAGAGATGAAAAAATATAGGTTGTTTGGTATCACTAATAAAATTAGATTCTATATTATGATTTTTAATTTAGATTATTAACCTTAAAAAATTTGAAATAAGTGATGAATATTTGGAATAGCTATAATTGTTTGCTATTGAATAACTTCTTGTGAAATAAATGTCTAAATTGCCCTAAAAAAATTCTTTAAAGGTGGCCTTTAAGAGTTTTCGGTAATTTAAAATGGATGCCGAACACCATTACTCAGCTTGTTTTATGTAAATAGTCTAAATAAGTTAGTTGAGTTGACTGTAACGAGTACTAATGATTTGTTTATGACAATCAAATGGTGTTCTAATAAATTAAAACGTTTCCACTCACCAATACAAATCCATCTTTACTTAGACTTCATGTATTTAAATCAAGAATTTAAGGAGTAAGAAAGAAAGAAAAGAAGACGATCTAAGTTGGCAGGACTATTAGATCTTCTAAGTTTTTTCTTAATCATCAAACTTTTGATACAAACATAACCTTATGGGATCGCTAACACGTTATTAGACATATCAAAGTTACAAAATAATTAGGAGATACAAGTTAATCACACAACTAATAACTGAAATACAACAATCAACAATAACAACACTTCAGAATTAAAATAATCACAAAGCATTGCACAATAATAATAAAGAAGTATCATGATTACGTTAAATAGGTTTTAATGTTAAATTGAATAAGTTTATAACCAGAAACAAACAGATGACGTACAAATGGCATTTGGGAACATTAGATCGTTAATTTATTTAATTACATTATATATAAAAATATATAACCATTTTTATATACACTAATCAATCCAACGCTTCCATTGCTTTCTAATATACCTATTTGGGGACGGGGTGTGTGTAGACTTGACATGATTATTTCTTTATTCTTATTACATTGCTGAAAGTATTTAACAATGAGGATACCCTATTATTTTTGAATTAAAAATAGTCGGTACAAATTTACTTGAATATGGAATTCCACTCACTTAAGTAAATATGAATAATTCATTTTAAATCCGAAATTTTTTCTTGGTTCAGATTTTTGGACCATAGCATTGCTGATTTAACAATTCAATCATTTGAATTAAAAAATAGTAATACTTTATTTGCAATAATCAAAGCATTAAACCATGATTGACAATTTTATTCAATTTGTAATCCTTCGTTATAATTGTGGATTACATCATGATTAAGAAATCTTACCTAAATATTTTATTGTTGGTATCAAATACCATTATGAGATGTATCAGGACTAGAAAAAGCTAAGGCAAATTATTAAAATTTAGACCAAGAAAACAATTTGAATGCTTGTTAACTTTCTAAATCAAACTTGAATAATTTACTACCCGACTTAATAAACTTATAATGTTTAAAAAATTCAAGCTACTCGAGCTTATCATGTGATTGACTTAATTAAAGTTCATTTGCGATCAGTTCACATGATAAACAAGTTAAGCTAAAATATATTTTTAAAAGCTCGTTAAGTTTTTAAATCAAATTTGAATAACCTATTGTTCGATCGGCTCATTTGACTTGTTTATCAATTCTAAACATCATGGAAAAAGTAAAAAAGGTATACAATAGTTAATTACTTTTATTAGAAAATAAAATTTTCGGTATTTTTGTGAAAAAGTGAAAGCTATGTTAGGTAGCATTATATGGGTTACTGTCTTTCATTTTTCATTATTTTCATGTTAAACAAACGGGAAAAAAAATTGTTTTTTTATTATTTTCATTTTAATGAAACGCAGCTGAAAAGGTTTGTCACGTTATCATTATAAAGAACGCACAAGAATAAAACCAAATACACGAATAATTTGGCATAATCATGATTATGCTTGCTTAATTTGAGGTCGATTTGGCAAGTTAATTGAAATCTAGTACAGTAAAATAACAACCAAAACGAAGAACAAAGCTACAGGGCACAATTATTTAAAAAAATCTCGTTTGGGGCCCTTAATACAGTAGTCAATAGATTATGGACTATGTTTGATTAAGATAAAAATAGTAAGAAATGTTGGAAACAAATGAAATAAAATAAAACGTTTGTTTAGTATGATACATTTGTTAAGTAAAATGCAAACTATGAGGTAGTGAAATAGGTTTGCTATTAAAAATGACCAATTAAAATTTTAATTAAATAACAATACTAATATGCACTCAATGAGATAAGTATGCAATTTATGAGAGTAAGAGAGAAGAGAGTACAAACAAATTTATAGTAGTCAGGCCAATCCTTATCTATGTCCACTTCTCCAAGGATTCCTTAGGATTCCACTATCTTCACAAGCTTTCAAGTATTTGAGAACCTTTTACATTCACTAGATCTTTTTCTAGTCTTCAACAGAAAGTCCTTCTTGGATTTACAAATAATCACACAAAGTAATTCTATCAATTGAACAAAGAAAGTCCTTCTTGAATTTACAAATAATCACACAAAGTGATTCTCTCAATTGAACAAAAATAGCAAAGGGTGTTCACGCACACTCTAGTTAAACGATGATTACAATCAAGGACTTCTAGAGTGATCTCTTTCTTTTTGATCTTACAAATCTTAGCTCAAATGATTGATCAAATTATTGGAGAATTTAACACACTTTGACCTTCCCAACACCCCAATGGTTGCATTTATAAGTCCATTTTGAAATATAGCCATTTCAGCATTTAATACTCTGAACTAGCTATTCTGATTCAATCTCATATGTTGGATTTTGATCTAGATGCTCATAATCAAAAGTTCAAACTTCGGTCGACACTTTGGCTGACCAAACAATAATTTCGGTCAACATTTAGGTCGATTGAACATTAACTTCGGCTGTGGATGTTTTAGTTTCAGAGAGCTCATTTTGTTATGGGGCACGCTCAAAACTTTAGTTAAGGGATTCTCCAACTTCAGTCGCCTGAACTTTACTTTCGGTCGAGGATGCTTAGGTTCCAAAGAAGACTTTAAACTTCGGTCAATGGTTTCTTAATTTCAGTTGATCGAACTTTACTTTCAATCGAGTATGCTTTAGTTCTAGAGAAGACTTTAAATATCGGTCGATGGTTTCTGAACTTTGGTTGACCGAACTGTCGACCAAACTTTTGACAATAGCAGCAATTTGCAACAATTTTATTGTTTTCTTCAAAAAAACAAAACCGTTAATTGCACAAAATGAATTTGAGAGATGTTTTGACCATTTTGCAAGTTCCATTAGCGTTATATCATCGATTATAACTTGTAGGAACTTAGGTATTGTATTTTGAACATATATCGACTCTTCTAAGCTCGAATGTATATTTCTTTAATATGTGAGCAAGTCGAATGTTTCAAATCAACTATGAATTGAGTTTTCAAAGTATGCATGTGTGTATATTTTCAAAAAAAACTTGCGAGATTCTATTTTGAGTTAAACGAATGATTGTTGCAACTTTGTGACATGTGATGTTGTTTTGACTTTTATTTTATTTTTTTTAAAACGATTTTCAAATATATTTAAACATTGTTTAAAATTCATAATTCTAATTATCAAAATCAATTAAAGCTTTATCCTAACAACATTGATATTAGTAGAAAATACAATTTTCAAAGAAAAGTAACCAACTATATGTAGTATAATATAATTTTTTC
>BRYE01000016.1:11646602-11659102 GCA_030159115.1 Actinidia arguta var. hypoleuca | reverse complement strand
ACCGAATGAGATTCCCAAGACTTTGATTGACGACCTCAGTTTGGCCATCAATTTGCGAATAGTAGGCTGTAGAGAATTTGAGTTTGATTCCTACCATATGCCAAACGGTATTCCAAAAATAACTCATAAAACGAACATCCCTATTAAAAACAATAGGCTTGGGAAGACCATACAACTTGACGATTTCATTAAAGTAAAGCTTTGCAACTTGAGAAGCGTCAGGAGTCTTAGCACATGGAATAAAATGGGCCATTTTAGAAAAATAGTCTACGACAACAAAAATAAAATCGTGCTTTCAAAATGTATGATCAAGGAATTAATATGGAAGTAGAACTTATTGCAGTAGCAGTTCTTATGGTGTTATGCCAGAGTATATTCCTATGCTTTTAAGGCAGTACAAGCTCCTTTTCCTACTAATTCTGACCCAATTCGCATATGTAACAAAGTTTTTATTCCTAAAACAGTTGCCATAAACTAAGCAACCAACTCGTATCCAGTTTTCCAGATTATCATTTTTGTGTTTGTCCTAAAGCACTTCATCGCCAATTAAGCAACACGAATACAGAGGCAGACGATTTTCGAACATGGTAACGGACACTGGGCGGACGATTTTCAAAATGGTCGATACATTAAGCATATTTATAGACATGCAACATGATATTAATTAGTATTTCCTATATACAAGTGTTGGATCACTAATTCTCCCAAAGCCTAAGCTATTACGAAATGGGCAATAATGTATATCAAGCTATCCAACATCCTCCCTCACGTGCAACCCATCTTGTACATGGAGATACAAACATCCATACATAAAACGAACGACATACAGCGAAATGGGGAACGAGTGAAAATATGGAGACTTAAACCCAAGACCTCCTAGAAACCAAAGTTCTGATACAATGTTAGATCATCAATTGTCTCCAAAACTTAAACTATTAGCAATTGGGGCCAACATTGTATATCAAGCTATCCAACAACAAGAATATAACTAAATTACAATTAATACGATCTACATTTAAAAAGGTGAAAACCATGGAATAAACTACAATCTACATTTAAAACTCAACCATAGAGACATAAAAGGGTTACTTTTTCAATAAGGACCTAAAGATTGTTCTTCTTAAAAGGCTCACTTGCATTAAATTCTTTTTAAATTTGATATGGATTTCTTTCATTAATGAATGTAAAACTGAAGATTATTCGTGTGCCTGCAAGTGCAAGATGCAAAATCATGGAAGGTGGCAAACTCGAGTTCTCGATCTAGAGGGTGCTTAAAAGTCCAATGTGGTTTTCCCATAATTTGGTAAGCCACTAACTACTTCTATTGTTTTTATCTAACTGGTAAAATGCCTCCACGCAAGTAAATATCGTTAAATCTAGAATGATGTGATTTTGTAGATTGAACCCCAACAACACACGCGCTCGCACATGCCTACCCACCCAAAAGGAGATAATAACTTCGACACAACTGAATTGATCGAGCTCTAAGTAAGGGGCTGCAGTGATAATTTTTGGTGGTTAATGGTTGAGTAGAATGGGAAGAGAAAATTACTACACTTGGCAATAAGTTTAAAAGTTCAATATGTCCTTACTTTGAACTAGTATAAGTAAGTGCACTAGTAGTTGTTATGCAAGTGGAACTTGTTTCTATAGAAGCTTTTATGGTGCAAACTTGGAGCATTTTCAGTACTTCGAGGCTAAGCACCTTGCTTAACCTTTTCTGACCAAATTCACTGATATTAACAAATCTTTTACTACTAAAATAGTTACCAATGATACAAACTAGGGGACATACACTGTCCAGATTGGACCGGTTCTTCACAAAACTAGGAACCGAAATGATAGTAAGCATTCCACAAAATTGGGAAATAGATCTAAATCGTTATCCTAAGTGGAACCGAACCAGAAATGGGTCTTTTTTACAGCCTGATCCTACTTATAACCTATTGAAGCAATATTTTAATATACAAATGTCAAAGTCAAATATCCAAAAACAAACGTGTTAAACATAACATCTAAATATCAAATTATCCAAATGTTAAAGCCAAACATCTAACTATTAAACTATCTAAATGCCAAAATAGCATGCCATCCAAATTAAAAAATAACATAACATTCAAGTTTTATAGTTAGGAAGTGTTCCTACTTACACGCCCTTATATACATAATTAACCCTAATTGGTCTGGTTCGGTTTTGAACCGCGGTTCAAGAATAAAAATAAATAATAACTCGACCGTATAGACCTCACTCTATATTTGAACAATAGAAATTAACCGAGCCGGACCGGACCACACCCCTACAACAAACTCTTATGCAGTTTACTAGATCATTTTTTTGTTTTTAGTAAAGAGCATCACCAACAATTAAGAAGCACGGACACATGAATTGACATGACATGGTAACGGACATGGGATGGACGATTTTCAAGATATACAATAATGGCGCATTGATAAGCTTAAAATTGGTCTCAGTTCTCAAATTTAGGCCCTCATTATTGCATTAAACTTTAGTATTTAAATTAAATTGTATCATGACTAATTCATATATAAAGCCAGATGGAAAAACTGATCAATGCATGTAAAAGAAACATATAAGTCTGAACTTGGTGTTAAAAGAGAAAGTACCCGGGATGCAATAGAAGAATTCTCATAACTACAACATCGCCTGCAAAGAAGTCCATTGGCATGGTAACAGCGGATTAGTGCTTCCTTAAAACGATGCAAAATGTGTGAAGTCCATTGCATTATATATTAAACAAGTTTTATGTGCGTTTCTTTTTTAACCAACATGTCAAACGTTGGTGAAAGATCAACCATAGACAATGGGAATAACATAAAGAACTCAATGGACAATGGCATTAACGTAAAAAACATAATGACTAATTTAACATATCTGTTATCCCGGATGGCAAACCGAGAAGAGGGTGAATAGGTTTGCAACTAAATTGCTTAATTAAAATTATTATAATTAAATCCCCCAAATTAATTACCTTTAATAAAATACTTGCAATGATAAATATGACCATATCAAAGTGTATGAGTAAGTATATAATATAATACGGAAGCTTAAAGGAGTTTGAGAGATCAAAACTCAAGGCTAAATAAGATTCTCAAAAATTCGGGCATGACTCATAATCCTCTTTAAGCCGTACAAACCCAACAACCTTTGCATCTAAGAGCAAAAGGAGAAAGGTACGACGACTAAGGGCATCGACGACTTTATTCTCAACTCCCGAACGATGTTTCAATACAAATGTGTAATCTTGGAGGAACTCAAGTCAGTGACCATAGCAAGAATTTAACTTCTTTAGGGAGTTAAGATAACGCAATGCTTCATGATCTGAATAAAGAATAAATTCATGCAGAAGTAAATAATGTCTCCAAAAGCGCAATGCTTGAGTGGAGTATCTTTGTTTTTTCTCATTTAATTTCTCTCTAAAGTAAGCAACGGGATGTCATTCTTGACTCAATACTCTGCCTATACCAATACCAGAAGCATAGCGTCATCGCTTACGTCAACGAATACTCAGATCAATGGAAATATCAGGCCAATGGATGAGATTTCAAAAATTTCAGATCAATGGATAAAATTTTTTAAATTGCAGATTAGTGAAATTTTTTTTCCCAAAAATTACATATCAGCCACTCAAATTTCTAAAATTATAGATTCAGTCGTTTTCAACTTAGATAAGTTCTGAACTCTATTATTTTTAGTAGTACAATTTACAAGGTCTAAATACGGTATCATATTGTTCATAGGTGCTTGATCTCCATATTTGTTTCAAAAAAAAAATTGCATCATATTTTAATATTAACTGTGGAGCTTTCCCAGTATGAGGGAACTCATTAACTACTACAAGTTTATGTTTATTACATGGACACTACTACTACCGTACACAATTTAGTGAAACAGATACATGCTCAATTTTTTTTGTTACTTCATAATTCTTTCGTGAAAAAAACTTATCTCTATTGTAATTTTCCTTTAGTTGTGTCTAGTAGTAGGTTTGTTTTATGATTTTGCGTAGTGGTCGCATCATTTATACATCTAATTCCACCTTTACCATGGAACCCCACACCATAGAAACCCTAGAAAAAAATATAGAAGACTTACGAGTTATTGTTGAATAGTTAGCGATTTTTATGCATCAAATAGAGAGACATCACCCCTGAGCTAATGGTAATGGGGTGATTCCAGTCCAACCTAATCAACTGGTACTAGAGTGACCACCACTATGAACATAGGGATCCTATCATCAACGTTGAAGCTCCTACCTTTGATGGTTGCCTCGATCCTAGAGCTTTCACCGATTGAATTAGTGAGATGGACCACTTATTTGAGTGACACAATTTGTCTAATGATAGGAAAGTCCGGTTTGCTAAAATAAAACTAATCAGTAGAGTTAAGCTTTTTTGGCAGAGCACTGAACAATGATGACAACCCCCATAACTAATTGGGTTGAGATGAATGAAATCTTGAAAGAAAAATATCTTTCTCAGTCCTATTAAGGTGATATGCTAAACAAGTGGAATAATTTTCGTCAAGGTCCAAACCAGCTACAGAATATGTTGCGCAATTTGAAGAATATCTTATGCGTTGTAATATCAGGGACGACGAAAGAATGATCCTAAGTCATTTTTCGACATGGTCTAAATGATGACCTTAAAAAAGAACTTGTTTTGTGAGAAGTCGCCATTCTTGACCAGACGGACACCTTTGTTCAAAACTATGACCACTATGAAAGGGCCACAAGTATGCTTAGCGAATTGAAAAACTTCACATTGAAAATCTTTGGGATTGTTATTGCTAAATAACGAGGGAACAAGTTTTTGAAGGTACACGGCCTAGTCTATATTTCCATAACATAACTGCACTATCATTATTGAAATAAGAAACACAAAAAGAAATTTTTGTAGACTGATTGTTTGCCTTGTCCGAATCTGCCTTGTGAGTTTGTTGTTCCGAAAGATCACTAACCTTAAGGATATAGAGCCCTGAGCACATCTTAGCATTGCCAATCGTCTTCCCCAAATTCAAGTCCTGAAATTCACACTAGTTAGGGAAGAATTTAGTTACACAGTTAAGCTCTTGAGTGAGTTTTCTAATAGAAAGTAAATTGCAATCTAAGTTTGGGACTAAGAGGACATAGTTTAGGGTGAGGTTTATTGATATAACCACAGAACCTGTTCCTGTTACTTTTGAGAGAGACCCATCTGCAATTCTGATAGAAAAATTTCATGACATGGACTATAAGTATTAAAAATCCTTTTGCATCTCCAGTCATGTGATCGAAAGCTCCTGAATCCACAATCCACGGGCTGATTGTCTTTCTTATTGCACTGAGCGCGTTTAAAAAATTACCTTTGTGAGCCAAGGATCCGGTTCCAATGACTAAGGTATTAGAGGATTGTTGTTGTTTGATCAATTTTTCAAAAGCTCCATTTGTTCTTTGCTGAATAGGCTCTGTTTTGGCTGTGTGTGGTTCTTATCAAAGGAGGCCAGATGTCCACGGCTTTCTCTATTGTTGAATGGACGTGAGGGCTTCCAATCGACGGTTTTTCCATGGATCTTCCAGTAGATCTCCTAGGTGCGACCAGTCTTCCATCAGTGATCGCACCAAGGTCATCCTTTTTTTGGTCTGTTGTCTCCAGCATGATGTTGAGGCCCTTGAACCGATAGTGCAGATCCTTCAAGACTGTGAGCTATAGTTGGGGGTCCCATCATCACCCTTTTCCGACTCTCTTCCGTGCAAACTTTTGAAAATGCCTCTTGAATACTAGGTAGTGGTTTCAGCCCCATGATTTTTCCTCGAACTTCATCAAGGTCCTTGTTGAGGCCCAACAAAAAAGTTATAAAGTCTTTTCTTTTCAATGAATTTCCGATATTTGATTCCCTCTTATCGGAAGTTCCAATCGTATTCTTCAAACATATCTAATTGTTGCCAATTCCGTGTGAGAGTGTTGATGTATTGAGTGACCGTGAGATCTCTTTGGCGTAGATCGTGAAGAATACTTTCAACAGTAAACAATTCGGATGAGTTATCAAATCTAGAATATGTTTCTTTGGTTGCGTCTCAGATGTCCTTTGCAGTCACATACAATAGGAAAGTTTCTCCTATTTCATTTGTCATTGAGTTGATAAGCTAGGACATCACCATGTTATTCTCTGACTTCCATGTTCTGTACTTCGGATTTTCCTTGCTTGGTGGGACTGCTACTCCAGTGAGATAGTCATATCTTCCCTTTCCGCAAATGAACATTATTACTGATTGTGACCACTGAAGATAATTATGTCCATTGAGTTTGTGCCCTGTAATGGGCAGAAGATTTCCATCCGACCCTCCATTGCTGCCTATGGTTGAGGTTTCAGGCTAAAAGGTGACTTCTGAGAATGTTTGACTTTGTCAAGCCATTGTCATCTCGTATTTTGTCATCTATCTACGGTTCATAGGTAGCTATGATACCATGTTGATTTTGGAGAAGAAAATAATTCTCTGATTCAGCAATGATAAATTTACAACATGTATATAATGGAAAGAAGAAAAGTTCATTTCATTATATTCGGTAACAAGGTACTAATTACCACAAAATTAAAAAACTAGTCAAATACAAATATAGAAACTAAAAAAATAGGAAACAAACTAATAGAGATATTAGGAATTTTCCAAAATCTCTTTATTCCTACATTAACATAGCCAACTGATAATAAAATCAAAATTGTTGCAACTGTATCCCTGAAAATCAGGGATTTGATATTTTCACAAAAAACAACCAATCACTTAAGGTGATCCTCTCAAATTGAATAAATGTCGTAGCAATTTAGGCTTACAACCTCTAGATGAAAGATGAATTCAATTAACTGTTCTCTCTAGAGTAATTTTTCTCTTTTGATCTTACTAGTCAAGCTCACAATAAATGATCAATGGATTGAAGTATCGGCAACAAGTATAGATAGAATTTATGGTACTTCAATACCTTCCCAACAATCCCAGTGGTTGACTTTATAGCTCCATATTTGAAAAGTGGCCATTTCAGCATTAAATGCTTTGAACTAGCCATTCTGATTTAACCTCAGTCGTTGGATCTTAATCTGGACTCTCAAGATTAGAAGTTTCAAACTTCAATCACAACTTCAGTCAAGGCTGCTTGAATTCCAGAGAGAGCTTAAAACATCAATCGAAGGTTTTGCCAAACTTTGGTTGACCGAACTTCAACTTCGGTCGCTGCTTTTTTGTTCCATTGGCACCCATAAACTTCGATCGAGGCTTTTGTAATTCCAAAGAGCCTTCAAAACTTTGTTCAACGGATTCTTCAACTTCAGTTGACCAAACTTCAACTTCGGTTGATGGTTTTGAATTCCAGAGAGAGCTTAAAACTTCGGTCAAAAGGAATTTCTTAACTTCGGTCGATCGAACTGTCACAGCATCAGTTCACTGTTTTCTCTAAAATCATGAACTGTTAACAACCCAAAATGAATTTAAGTGATAATTTAACACTTCTCAGTATGATATCATTGATTATGACTTGTAGAGATTCACGGATTGTATTTTGAACATGCATAGACTCTTCAAGGTTCAAATGCGTTTTTCTTAAAGTGTGAGCGAGTTGTTTGATTCAAATTCAATTTCAAATCATATTCTCAAAGTATGCATGCGTGTATAGTTTCAAAATAGACTTGCGTAATGCTGTTTTGAGTTAAACAAGTGATAGATGCATCTTCTTGTCATGTGAGGCGCGTAATACAATTTTCAACATATATTTAAACCATAGTTTAGAATACATAAGTTTAATCATCAAAACCAATTATAGCTTTATGTTATTCCCATTATTTATGATTGAGCTTTCCCTCAACCATTAGCACTATCAATCAACAATGTTTGTCGTTCTCAAAAGCAAACCGTCACCTAAACTATTTTCTCAGTCAATTAACCTAACAAAGAAACTACTTATGACGATAAGTAAGAAATGCATTTTGAATTTGTGTGGAATATATAAAATCAATACACCAATAATGGAGTGCATCTACTAGTCCATATAGGGCTTTGCCCCAACTTTAAATGGGTCTCATTTGTGGGTAGTGAGATTGGTCATCTGGAATAGTCCATCCAGTGGGCCGGATACTGAGTTATCAAGAGGTTGTAGAAACTACTTATGACGATCAATAAGCAATGCGCTTTAAACTTTTGTGTAATATATAAAATCAATGCAACCAAACAAAGATGGATACATTTTTCATCACTTTAGGGTAACACTAATCCGTAGATATCATGACAACAACTTTATGACCAGGTGAAGTGGTGGTTATGAGAGAGTTGTATTGTTTCCTCTCTTGACACCAATATTAAACTTACATTCTTCTTTTTCATGCATTGAGTTTTGCCATATGGAAAATAATATTTAAATTAGTCATGATACATTTTAATTTATAAATACTAAAAGTTAGTGCAACAATGAGTGCATCAAGACTTGAGACCCATTTTAAGCTTATGCATCACATTAACTATGGACAGCAAATAATATGATGGAATTGGATTCGAGGTGAATGCGTGAAACTACAAAGCTCAAACACTTTATTTAAGTCAATTTACCCATGTATGACACGTGTTAGACATGCTCATTCCTTAAACACCAGGACACTTGTCAAAAACTCCATTTTCCATGTCTTACTTTATTATTTTTATTATTATTATTTATAAAGAGACACTACGAGGATATACATGTCTTATTACCAACCCACCCCCACCCCCACATAATCTTAATATTAAACAATTCTAGAGGGCGCTAGATTGTAATATTAAGCTCTAACTATTTCATAGTGAATAAATTGTAAGTGCATCCATACTTGCTCGAACAAAATCCTATCACAAATGACACAAATGAAGAAAGAGAGAAAGATTAAAACTCCTATTAAAAATCTAACCCTTTTATGCCTCATAAATTGAGCTTTAAATGTAGACCTTATTAATTGTAATTTAGTTATATTCTTGTATATAGGAAATGTTAGCATTATGCTGCATTTTTAATTGATGCATATGATGTATTCATATGGCACATAAAAAGTATACAAGGATATAAATAAAAAGTCTACAAGGATATAAAATTTAACTTACCAATGTGTCATTATTCTATATTATTGTTCCAATGTTTGTTATGATGATGTTTGATGACATCAAGGTTGCATTATGTATGTGCTTTATATTGATACATTCGCATGGTGATATTTGACAAAAAATGTATATATGCATTATATTTTTAATAAAATTATTTATATTATTAATGCATATATACTAGATTCGTGATATAATTTTATTATGTATTCTACTTTAGTATCTTTCACTCTATCTTGTCATGCTTCACACATCATCACTCTAAGTAATGTGATCTTATATTGCCTATCTTGATTTTACTTAGATGCATTTGGTGATTTGTTGTGATCATTGAGTTGTTTGATATACATGGTGGTATATCTACCCTTTAACTCAATGAACACATTGTTTAAAGTGGTTTTCATGCTTTAGCTTGTATACATTATACTTAGACATACTTCTAGCTTGCAACAAGTTATCTTACATTCTAAGTAGAGTATTCTATAAAGAACTTGTTTGCATATATCATCTGTCCATGTATTATATTCATATTTATATATCTTGTATACATGGTTTGATTTGGTGTGAATCATGATTCATGAATGGCATGTTTTACTTAGTATTATATATATATTATCAAGCACATAGACTAGTTCAAGTTCTTACATGCTAAGTGTTGTATTCTTTGGAGAACTTGTGCAGATTTCATGAAAACTATTTTCCTACACTTATATGATTTATTATCATAAAAATATTTTTTTATCATATTCAAGTCAATATGGTAATCTTGCATAGTATTATTTAGTAACCTGAATTCATGGTTCTCAAGTTTATCTATGGTGTCTACTCTTATTTACATCTTGTTTGATAAACTTAGAACGTATTGTTAGAGCATGTCTATATGTTATATCGTATGTATTTATGTTTTAGACTTGCCTCTTACACTGTGCAAGCTTTCCCTCATGCTAAATGTTGTTTTTCACGAAATTTATTTTTCCACACTTATGTATTTCATTCCCTTGAAAATAGAATTTCATCTATTCAAGTCAATATACTATATTTTGTATAGAATTATATTATGACTTGAAATCCTGTCTCTCATGTTCAATTATGTATTTTATACTTGCTTTCATCTTGAACATTGAATTTAGAAACTATTTGATAGGTTTGAACATTTCATTTACTCACACATTACTTATTTGGCTGTTATATGTCAAGTATTGTTCTATACAAGCTGTGAGTTGTTTTGATTACTTCCCTAAATCTATATTATGGTGTTTATACTATTGGAAAGTAATGAAAGTGATTAAAAACAAGTAAAATTAAATTTGCGTATCTCACTTGTTTTTATAAATTTTGAGAAACCAACAACCTACATGATCATATTTTGATATACACTTGTTTTGAGCAATTTGAGTATTCTTATTCATGTATAATGACTTACTCAAAGCGTTGATTTCATAATATAACATCACATTTCTTTCATAGTGAACGCTCACAAGTCTTGAATATGCACAAATCACTCAAGTAGGCTTAAAATTCAATTCTTATTAGAATATCATTTTGTTTGTTTTCACAAGTCATAAATTATGTATATTTTCTATTAAACTTGATAGAAATATTCAATCATACATAGATCTTGTTTTGACCCTCTCACAAATTAATTGTTTAAGAAATGCTCAAAAATAAGCCTTGAATCGATTTAGAATAGAATTATCTCAGGCTTAAAAACTACAAATCCACAACCATTTGATTCTAGAGTCAAGACCCAAAAGTTAGCTTTCCAATAAAACTGATCTTATGATCAGACCAAACACTAAGTATTGAAGAAGTTATGACCGAAAGAGTGATGTACTGTCAAGCTGTATTTTTCATAATCTGCAGTCAGGATGGGACAACTTCAAATGGGATTATCTCAGGCTAGTCCAAATGTAGCCTATATTATAACCTCAGAAGTCTAGTTTCCAACGCCGCAAACTCGGTGCAAAACTTTTAAATAACGAAGAAGTTATTGTCATTTTACTGAAGCATGTTCTGTAAGCCGAAAAAGTTCAATCGACTGAAGTCACGACCGAACATAAAGTTCGGTCGGCCGAAGTTAATTTTTGGTCTAACGAAGTTTTTATTGGTCTCTAGAATTGAATAGGGATCGACCAAACTTGAAATTCGATCGATCGAAGTTGTCGACCGAAGTTTGAACTTTTGATCCTAAGTGTCCAGATCATTATCCAACGGTCTAGATTGAATCCCAATGGCTAGATTGTATGCATTTAATGCTACAACTGACATAATTCAATTTAGGACTATAAATACAACCCTTGGGATTGTTGGAAGGGAGATCAAAAGCTTTTAAGTCTTTCAACTCATTGAACTAATCTCTCCAACTCTTGATTCCTTTGAGCATATGTTATATCAAAAAGAGAGAAATCACTTAAGAGATATTTGATTGTATTTATCATTCAACTAGAGTTATTTGTGAGCATTCAGTGCTATAATTTTATTCCTTTGAGAAAATCACTTTGAGTGATTTGCTATTGTAATCCAAGAGATGGTTATTCTCTTGAAGACTAGAGGAGCTCTAGTGGAATAACTTGTTGAAGCTTTTTTAAATGTTTGCAAAACACTCGTAAGTTTTGTCACATAGTGAAACACTCAAAGACGCTTTGAGAAGTTAACGTAGGTAAGAGAATTGTCCAAAACACTATAAATCGTTGTTTGCACTCTCTATCCTTTAACACCTTTAAGCTTTTGCATTATATACTACTCATATTCTCTGATATTGTTATATTTATCATTGCAAGTATTCAATTAATTCAATTAAGGAGTAATTGTTCGGGGGATTTAATTGTGATAATTTTAATTAGGAAATTTAATTGCAAACTTATTCACCCCTTCTCGATTTGCTATCCAGGGTAACATATATCTTGAAAATCGTCTGTCCCGTGTCTGTTACCATGTCATGTCCATTTCTATGTCCGTGCTTCTTAATTGTCGGTGAGGCTATTTACTAAAAAAATGATCATCGAGAAAATAGCATAAGAGTTTGTTGTAAGGGTTTGGTCCAGTCTGCTTCGGTTAATTTCTATTGTTCAAATATAGAGTAGAGGTCTATATGGTTCAATTCTTATTTATTTTTATTCCTAAACCGCGGTTCAAACTGACTCGGACCAGTTACTGGTAATTATGTATATAAGGGCGTGTAAGTAGTAACACTTCCTAATTGTAAAACTTGAATGTTATGTTATTTTTTAATTTGGATGGCATGCTATTTTGGCATTTAGATAGTTTAATAGTTAGATGTTTGGCTTTAACATTTGGATAATTTGATATTTAGATGTTATGTTTAATATTTTTGTTTTTGGATATTTGATTTTGACATTTGGATATTAAAATATTGCTTTAATAGGTTATAAC
>BRYE01000016.1:11629102-11636602 GCA_030159115.1 Actinidia arguta var. hypoleuca | reverse complement strand
ACTATAAATTTTTTGCACTCTTTTCTCTACTCTCATTTGCATTGCTCATATATTTGCTTGAACTAAGGATGCATTGTTATTACAGTTATTAATTTTAATTGGTCATTAGTCCTAGCAAACCTATTTCACCCCCTCATAGTTTGTATTCTAGCTAACATAAGCCAATAGTCCCAGTGAAGATCAACATAAGCTAAAAGTTACACACTTGAATGAAAACCTAAATTTCATACCTAGAGACGACATGGGGCGGGGTATACAGTGGTAAATGGGATTACAAATATTGGGTATGGAGAGAGTTTTGAAACCCGTTTGGGCTTGGGGCGGGATTGGGTTTAGGTCGTTGAGGGCCACGACCCCAACCTACTGGCATAGCCACGATTTTTGTTCAGTGTTGTCAATGAAGAACTGATGCGTCAATATCAATTTAAGGCCAACTTGGGCTAACAAAGTTAGCTCACTTTATCTGCTTTTGAGCTAATTTAACTATTTTAATTTTTGTATTTTTCGTCTTTAGTAATTTTTTTTATCAATCGATCAAAATTTGGTATTTTTTTGATTTTTCTTGACAGAGAGAAATATGAAAATTTAAAATTTTTGACTAAATTTGAAAAAAAAACTAAAGACAAAAAAATAGCTTATTTGTCAATTTTTTTTTTCTTTAGTGAATTTTTTTGCAAATTAGATAAAAAAAAAAATACATTTATAGACTCCTTTCATCAAAAGAAATTAGAAAAATATAAATCATTTGATCAAATGAATGAAAAAAGTTCACTAAGAACAAAGAAAATACGAAAACTAGTCTGAATTGAGTATTAATAAGTTTTAATTTTCTTAAATTGACCCCATTATTTGTTTGTTTTTTTAAAATTTTGATGGCGTCAATTTACCGAATTTTCTCAAAATTTTTAGATAATGCCATATATATCATCAAGGATAATCAAAATCTAGTGGGTAACTTGAACCCACTCACTAGAATGTAGCTCCGCCCCTTCCCCGACCCAATTAGAGTTGGACTTATAAAAACAACCCTATTTCGTTTATGACACTTTAGGGTTGAGGTCCACCATAATTAAACTTACTGTTCAAGGTGTTCAAAAATTATTTTCATATTTTATGGACTTATGGTTATATAATTTAATATTTTTCCATCGTACAATAGTGCCTTTAAAATAAAACAAATACAAAAAAATCTTAGGCTAGACGGGGTGGGGCGGGGATAGGGTAGGCAAGTACTTATGTAAATAAGGTAGGATTTCTACCATCACCCCATCATGGGTTTGGGGTGGAGTATGGGGGAGGGTTTCCCTAAATGGGACAGAATATGGTGTAGGCCAAATCCGTCCCAACCCGCTCCATTGCCATTCCTATTCATACCACATCTATTGTTCTGACATCCTTTAAAGACTAAAAGCAGTACGCATCCTTGACCCATGTTACCTATGAATACATGAGCGTGGAGAAATACCGACAATCAAAAACAAGGATTTCTTCTTGAAATAATGACCAAGGCATAATTAACATAAAAACTTTCTTGATAACAAAAAGCAAGCCTAATGGAAATCATTTCTAGCCTTCCAAATATCGGCTCTGGTTCAAGGATAGGAAGTTTATAAATATCTCCTAAATTGTCTCTAAGTAGGAACTCAAGAAAAAACTAATGCATATGGCCACTAGAAACGGGAAAATATATCAAAAACCATTAATCTTAAAGAAAACAGGTGCTCACTTCCATGAATTCCTACCCTCCGCCCCTTCATCAATAATCGGACGAACGCCCAATAGCAATGCCCCTTCCTCGGATTGTGCTTCAGGTTCCTCAACATCTTACTTTATTCCAAATAAAAATTCACGATACTTTTGTTATTGTCCTCAAACTCACCACTATTGCTTCTTCCCCAACGTAAAAATCTCCCCCCAATCACACAAAATGTCATTCACCAATAAGCCATTGTAGCCCTGTTGCAGCTCTGTGAATAGTCAATTCAATGCCCAACATAAATAATGGTAAAGCCAGTAAACAAGCCCTCTCCCAAAATTTATGCATCAGTTTGGTATGAGTTGGTTCAAAGTTTTGGTTTGGGTTCAAATCATGGTTTCAATTAATAACCACCTAGTCGTTCATTGAGATATTTAATATTCTCATCAGGAAACAAAAACCAACAAAAGAAAAACCCGTACTTGTATGTCAAAATAAAAACAAAAAACGTAATATATCAGTAATACAACAAATCTAAGGACCTTAACAATTAGAAGTGATGTGGCAATGAAGTTATAAACATTTCCACTCAACCATTGAGACACAGTTGAACATGTGGAAAAGCAATTTCAATGTATGTTAGAGATGTTGACATATTAGATATCAATTGTTTTTGGTAGTTCTATTGATCATTTGGCGTGTTGCATGACAAAAAAAGTGTTGTGACTGTGACTGTGGTGTCCAACCAACTTCATATTCGAGGAAATAGTGACTTCATATTTTGTATATCAAAATGTATATAGTCGATATAAATTTGGTGTGGGAATTTTATTGACAAAAAGTGTGTTTATGGGCTTGTGAGTGTGGCATTTGATGAAATTTGTATATGCAAAAATACTTGGAGAGAGAGAGAGAGAGAGAGAGAGAGAACACATTATCATAGAAGAAGGAATGGTTTCTAAAATTTGAGTGGGGGCATAACAAGTGGCGTCCGGTCACAATGCTGATCTGCCACGGAATGTAAAAGGTATTATTCCCAATATTAGAAAGGGATTTAGGGTGATCTAGAAGCATACTACAGGATTAGACATGTCATTTAGTGACGCTTCTAACGGTTAGGGCAACAATATTAAGCAATGATGGTCCTCTACACAACAAGGTAGCTGGTAAAACAACAACAGAAGAAATTAAGCAGTGAATTGACTATTCTTAACACATAACAGGACTTTTCAGCAGTTCTATACACAAAAGGGGGCATGGTTCTCAAATGATTAGTTTGTGTGCTTCACCGCCTAAGAAGCACAGATACAGAAATAGGACACGGATAGACACGGCGCAGACATGCCCACATGGCTTCTTAGAAACATTAAGACACAACCAGGCAGAAACACATACAACTAAGACATGCATTCATAACTACCGAGCATTTTACTTACATATGCATCAATATTGTACCATATCAAATAATAAGAAATCCTTTTTATATTCTTCATACCAGAAATATCTTTATAGAAAAGTGCAAAAGCATACCTTTTCACAATTTTTTTCAAAAACTAACTGGAACTCTAAAGATTAAGAAACTATTATGCTATACATTTAAAAAAAAAGGGGGGGACTTTTCATCCAAGGGTCTCTAAGAGCTAAAAGTGGCTCCTATTTATAAATAGGTCATTCAATTACTAATTAAAGAATTAATCTTAAAATAATAATAAGTGTATAAATGTATTAGGACATTCCATAAATTTCTCTTTCCCAAAATCTTTCTCCATCACTTCTCTAACTTATTGATTGAAGTGTAGAAGGAAAGAAAATACAAAATATATAACTTCCCTAGATCATTGAGTTAAATATAGAAGGAAGAGAACACTATATAAATTAACCACGGTAACTTAGTTTTTAGAATATTAAATTTTTTAATTTTCCAAAATATTAAAATCTAATCCCAAATGAAATCTATATCTAGGCTTCTATGTTTTTTCAATATACAGTTCAAATTCAAATCGAGTGTAATGGAAAGCATGCCGAAAATAAATCTGTATAACATTATTTTTTAACATTTGGTTTCTCCTGTATAGCACAGGTTACTGCTAGTACCTAAACTTAAAAATGCAGCAGGCAAATAAGTGATTAATGTGAATTAATATACGTTGTTTTTGTTTTAACATGGATCGGAAGTATTTTTCCCAAATTTTTGCAATGTGTCCCAAGTGCGTCTCCCAAGTATCCATGGTGTCTCTTGTTTCAAAAAATAGAAATAAATAATAGGATAACTACAGACGACTACCTGACACATTGGGAGTTTCCTAAAGATTGTCGGAATCCAACATCGCAACACATTACCAACACGGACACACCACTTCATAGTTCACCACCTTCGATGCAAGCACCGATCGGTACTCGTGTCATATGTCCAACAATGAAAGCCATATCATTTTATGAATATCCTCACATTATCAAGACTGTTAGTAGAAGCACGTCAAATATCAAAGGCTACCTTTCTGATTTCCCTGGTACAATCACATGGTGAACTGGCTTCTCTGGATTGGTTCTTATCTTTGGTTTTTTGTTTTCAATGCAAAGCTCATTGGGTACACCTATATGGATGGATTTTAAACCGTTTGACGGAAAAACGATTTGGGTGACTTGCGGGGCATTGGAATTTTGGAACAGGTTCACCAACATTTGATGGGAAGCGGCAAAGGAGTACTATTCACCACTTTGTTGTTTCTAAAGAATGATTTCAGCAATGTTTTATAGTTTAGGACTTCAATTAGGCAAATTGGCCATCTTATAAAATATTTGTTTTGTCAATTAGTCCCTCAATTTTTCCAATTTGAGCTAGGTTTTTTGAAAATTGTTTCTTTTTCTTTCTAGATTCTAGATTTGAGCATAACTCGAATATTTCTATTTTTGGTAATTTTCATAATTTATTGGTTCTAGGCTCGATTAGCAAGCAGTTATCTTTTCTTATCTTAGATATTTATCAGTGTTTCTACAGCTATTAATACCCTTGTAATGCCTTTGTTTGATTAGCTTTCTAGTTTAATTAATAAAACTTGAGAGAGAGGGAGAGGGAGTTCTCTTTATCATTTCTTGTAGATTGTCCTATGTTCTTGCTTCATCCCATATACCCGTTTCCCTGCATTAGTTTTTAATCCAAGAAAACGTATACAGCCAATTAACCAATTGAAGAAAGATTTGCTATATAGTAATATTAAATTACTCTATGGATACCTACAGAAATTCAAGACCAAAACACAGCATAGCACCAATATTAGTATATTCCAGTTGGGAAAACGTTCAATTACTTAGTTTCAGCAGTGATACAAATAAATAACACAGTATATTAATTTAAATACTGCTAAATATATAAATAGTCCACCAAACCTGAAAATGCACATTTTTTTGCAGGACTAAACTCCACAGCACAACTTGCTTGAATAGTTTTCTTTTCGCAGGCCACCTCAACATTTACTGCAAAAAGAAAATGTTGGATAGAATATTTGAACTTGTGCCTTTGGAGGGACAAAAGAATATCTCCTATGTAAATTCGGCTAAAAAGAACTACTCAATAATTTTATGAACATTCAGAGAAAAGCCTTACCTAACAATCGTACTTATCAAAAATTGACAAAATACCTAACAAGTCACACATGTTTCCCTAATTTTTGAAATTTCACCACAGAGATTTAACTAGAAAAAGGTTCAGGGTTGAAACCCTCGCGTGCACGGTTTAAATTCCATCACATTCTATCTTCTCAGACTGTATGCTTAGCGGTCACAAATAACGACATTAATCAATTATTCTTTGTTTGTCAATTCCATAAGAAAATTTTTATTACATGTAACAAGTAATAAAGTCAATTCCTAGAAACCTCAATATGAAGAGGCATGGAAAGTTTTCCTTAAAAAGCTAGCTAATGTTTTGAAATCAACTTACATGAAAAATCTTTACACATGAAATATAAACATAATTCATGAATTGGTAATTCTGTTTCTACTACAAATGTACGTCAAAAGAAGTCATGGCTGGATTGAAGCATACCAACAAAAAAAAATGGTAATCACCTTTCAATGTTTTACTCATACCATTTTTAAGTACGGATAATGCATGTTAACTTTACACTATATTGAAAAAGGGTAATAACTACTTCAACATATCATTCATGTCTATGCGGCTCTCATAGAAGTGATTTTGGTATAGCAACAAGGAAGCACATGGTTCACATACAAAAAATTGGCACCTCATAAGCAATCCACAAATATTGGACACTAGGATTTTAAATCGTTGTATCAGTGATATATATGTCCATGAATCAGCCAATATTGGACCGTATATTACTAAATTATAGGTATGGACATAATGGCCGATACATAACGATCGGCTGATATTTACACCAATTTGGGATTGTGTTGGAGGTTGGCTTGTTTTTCTGTCTGTACTTTTCCTCTTTTTTTCTTTCTTGTTGGTTTTGCCTCCTCGGCACTTTACTAATAATACTTTTTTTATTGTTGATCATAAAAAAAAAATGTTTCCGCAAGAATGCAATGGCAAAGCGATACCATTCTACTTGAACTAGTGCGATTTATATATTAACTTTCACATATGTGCAGAAGGCTTCGTAAGGCAAACATATTAATATAAAAAAGCAAGGGCAAAATTCCAAGGAAATCTATATTTTGTGACATAGTTGATACCCCCGTGTATTTAGGACGTGTTCACATCGACACCAAGCCAGCCTTACTCGACTACACAGAAGAATTCCCTCCCCGACCATGGGGTCATATTCTTCTAACAACTTGCCTCTTCCGCATCTAGAACAAGCTCCACATACTTGGTCGATCCAACATCAGGTGATGGGAATAAGAATCCAAGTCTTTCTCTTTCTTTCACTCCCAAAGAAAAATCATGGAATTGGAATTGAGTATTATATATTATCTTCACATTTGATCAAGATCGACCAATCCTAGTTTTAACCTCATTATTTGAATGTAAGAAGGGAATGATAAAGGGGGAATGTAGTACATTTTATTTATCAAAAGTGAAAAGTGAATAAATATCTAGGGACAACCAAAAATGAATAATGAACAACTAAAAGGGAATAAAGGGACTATAAATTAGGTGCATTCATAAGTGCGCGCACACATATGTACATGAACCTATCTTAGGTAATGGGGCTCGAGATTTGTAGTGGAGGAATCTATGATAGGTTATATGGTCAAAAATTGGGGGGTGGGTTACATCGGAGGAAGGAAGTGGTTTCCATGTTCAATATATCAATTGATGAGAAGGAACATAAGGAGGAGGTAGGTGGTTAATAGGCAAATGTACACAAGAGAGGGAGGAGTCAAGAGAAAGGTAAGACAAAGTGGCTTAATTCTTTGAGTGAACCCAATGCCAATTAACTTAGTTAGGGGTATAATGACTAAACTGTTAGCATAAAGCTATAATCGATTTTGATGAATGGACTTATGTATGTTAAACTATGTTTAAATACACTTTGAAAATCGTTTTAAAGACTAAATTGAAAGTCAAATAACCTCACATATTATCAAGAAGCATCAATCACTTGTTTAACTAAAAATAGTATTACGCTAGTTTGTTTTGAAATTATACACGCATGCATACTTTGAAAACATGATTTGGAATCAAATTGAATCAAATGACTCACTCACAGAAATATATTCGAGCTTAGAAGAGTCTATACATGTTCAAAATACAATTCGTGAGTCTATACAAGTCATAATCAATGATATTATGCTAACGGAACTTGTACAAGTGTTAAATTATCACTAAACTTAAT
>BRYE01000016.1:11621602-11624102 GCA_030159115.1 Actinidia arguta var. hypoleuca | reverse complement strand
ATTAGGGTTAGGGAGAGAGGAAAAAGAACTCTTCTTCCTTTTTTTGTCTTTCTCATTGATTCACTCCTAGTCTTCGTGCAGTTCAATCCCTTATCAAATGGCAAGTTTTCAGGGCCGGCGATGAGAGAGAGAGTCGTTGGTGGAGAGGGTGACCTTTCCTATCACTTCAATTGGTTGGTTGGTTGGGTAAATGTTGAAAGCAAAGGACACCTCTCTCTAGAGAACTTTTTTAGTGTGAGAGAGAGTGGAGGGTTTTAGAGAGAGAGGGGTGAGGTGACTGTCGGAGTACGATTGGTTGGCTGGGAATGATTTGGCTAAGTGGAGAGAGGGAGAACTTTGGACTTTGGAGGTGGTGGTGGTGGTGGTATTGCCCCTTTCACGACCATGACGACGGCTTTGTTAATCAATCTATGGTGATTGGACGGCTGCGATGTGGAGAGTTTGTGGCCGTCCAATAGAGGGTTTTAGTGGGGTCATGATGATGAAGGGTTCCATTTATGTGTTACAAACAAGGGTAGTGGGAAGTTGTGCAGATCAATCAGATGGAAGGGGACTGAGTATAACCCAGGGGGCAAATTAAATAAGATTTTGTTTGGTTATGGTTCAGCTTCAACGTAATAGGTATGGGTGAGTATGGAAATAAAACCACATAACTTCAGATTATTTGGATGAGCACAGGTGGAGAGTTACTCCCGTTCAAACTTGACTCGATTATTATATTAAAAAAAATATTGTAATAAAATAAAATAACGGACTACAAACTTGGTCCCCACCAAGAGCTACTTCCAAAAGAATTACTACGAAGCAAAGTAAGCTTGGTGGAATATTCGTGCCAAGAGTTGCCGAGGGACAAAAGTGGCGGCAATCCCGAGGTATGTCAGGAGACAGAGGCAAAATTTTCTCTGACAGTTCCCATACCTAGAACAAGACGTCTACGGGGTGGAGACGCACTACCAATTAAGTCTCAAAAGCATTGTTGGGCAAGTCACCTGCCTACCGACACGACCCTCAACGCGTCGAGCTATTCTATATAAAGGGAACCTTTGTTCTCTAAATAGGTTCGCACTTTTAACTATTGAAAACATATACTCTTTCTCTCTACATATTATATTGTTATTTAACTTGACCGTCGGAGAATCGTTTCTCGAAACAATTCCAGCAACCGATCTCACTATTTATGTGTTGCAGCTAGGACTTTGTTGTTAGGTGGTGCTAGCTCCCATCCTTACCGTAGGACCAACGCGAGTGTCTATCCTCGATTTTCTTTCTCTCATCTCTCTAACTCACTCCCCACAAACACTTTTAATATATTTATAGTCTTATAATTATTATTAAAAAAATTAGGACAATTAGAATATCTATATTTTTGTTCAATTATATTTTAATTGATAAATTTTACTATTAATCATATAAAAAGTTTAATTAAGTTGCATAATTTGTTCATAAAACGTCCAAACCAATGTATCTCCAACCTATCTGACAATGATAACGAGTTGGTAAGACAAACTCGATAATAATTGATTGGATATGGTAATAGGTAAGAGAACCCTGATAGAATTTGCGTTAGGTATAAAATAGAGTTAACTTAAGTGGATTAGATTTGAGGTAGGGAGATATTGTTTTATACCTGACCAGTCATCAATCCTAACAATGTCAATAGGGTGGGTAACTGTAAACATTATTCACAAAGCATGGAGTTAACAATGTCAATACGATTCCTTCCGCATTGGTTAGAAAATAATGTAAATATTTGAATATAAACTTTTAGGCAGCTTTCCTTTTGCTAGTTTTTAAGAATCGATTCTGTGCGAGGCTTTGTATCATAACTCCAGCAATTGTATTCCTTGATTTCTATAAGAGAGGTTCAAATAAAAAAATAAAAGAAGATAAAACAACAGAAAAGTGATACAGAAATATCACGCAACAATTCCTCTTGGCCACATCCCGTTTTCTTTTCTCTCTTTTATATTAATTATTTTTTTTAACTCCATCAGTTTGTCTATTAGGAAAAATATCAAAACAAAATAGATAGAAACTTGGCAAGTGTTTCTAGTAAAAAAACAACTAGGTACTGACACAAAATTAAATTTATAGATTGTTTTAGCTAGCTTGGTATGGATAATTTCAAAAAAAAGTTCTAGCTAGATTAGCCCAAAAAAATATTTAACTAATCTATTGTGGATGTTATAGAAATTTTCAAGCAACGGTCCAATTACCTACCCCAATTATTGCAATTTTTTCTATAGATATTGGTACAATTTTTCACGGATATATATTAATTAGTAATTATAGATATTTGTACATGAACTACTGTTCATAAGGGTTAGTATTTCTCTTAGGGAGCTAACCACCGGAGATAGATCCTCCAAACGGTAATAGGGTGATTCTACATAGCTAGTCATTTAACTCATGCAGCGGTAAACCACCAACTCACACATCGATAATAGTACGAACTTACATTTTTTACAACAGTACACTTAGGTCACAAAGACTCACTCGC
>BRYE01000016.1:11581602-11591602 GCA_030159115.1 Actinidia arguta var. hypoleuca | reverse complement strand
TTCCGAGCAGGGTACGTCGTCTTATATCTACAAACTCACCTTCCAGGTCGCCTTATATTATTAATGAATTGAGCTCCACTCCATTTGCATATTCCCTCCACATCGCCATAGGGCAAGATGATCTACCTCGCCCAAGGCAGTGACATCTTCTCAAAGACTTTACTCTCCATAAGGACTCCATCTCCATTAGAGGTCTTCTATCACCACTCTTGTACCTGATCGAAGTCCATCTCTATACAGAGTTCCACCTCTACAAGAGAACTGTCTCCAATAGACTCTAACTCCACAATGACGCCTATAATCACGGACAGATTACCAGTTGGCAGCCTCCTAGTTAATCTCTAGATTGAATTGGGATATTCTCCCATGCTTATCCTTCTGAGAAATTCGCCATACAACACTGACATGACTCAGTTCTCCCATCTATATAAAGGCCACTCCCCCACAACCAAAAAGGTACGCTCAACACAGGCACCACACGCACTTATTGTCGTGCTCTCCATATTGCC
Source organism: Actinidia arguta var. hypoleuca (assembly GCA_030159115.1). Classification (NCBI taxonomy): domain Eukaryota; kingdom Viridiplantae; phylum Streptophyta; class Magnoliopsida; order Ericales; family Actinidiaceae; genus Actinidia; species Actinidia arguta. The sequence goes on along the minus strand of BRYE01000016.1, from coordinate 11,591,093 downwards.
TTAATTTAACTCCTGATCGCATTGGCCTGATTCATACGCCGGAGGGGTTTTGAGCGGCCTCACCCCGGCCGATTACTTTCACTTGTTGCTGTGCAGGTCGCCCCAGTTCAGCCGAGATCCAACACCGAGGCCGAGAAGCAATTCTGACTGTTGGTTGCTCATCCAGATTTTAACCACAACAGTTTGGCGCCGTCTGTGGGAATGATAGTTCTCTAGTTCCTATGCACCTGCGCAGCCGATTATTATCCAGACCAAGCACTAGCAGCCCTTTGGATAACAGAGTACATCCAATGGCCAACACTAGCCAAGCTCCAGATCTAGAGGGCCTTCATCATGAGATACGTGGGATGGCCGAACAGATGAGAATCATGAATGAAAATAATGCCCTCCTTATACAGCATCTCACCACGAATAATCAACCACCACCTCCTCCGGCTCCTCGTCGTTCTTACCTATCAGGGAATGTATCCCAAAGTCACCATAGCACCGGAAGAGACAGACGCCGTCTCTCTCCTAGCCCTCACCCTAGACGGGAAAGAAGCCCAAGAAGCCTATCATCAGGGTCATCATCCAGTAAGATGCCAGAGCAGGAAAACGGAATTAGACGGGGCAGATCCCCTCATCGGGTCCATCAGGAACAAGACATGTCCACTTCCTAGAAAATTAGGGATCTGGACGCTCGCCTGCACGCCATTAACACGGGGACCGGTGCCCCAATAACTGTAGACGCTTTGATCAAACAAACTGAACCACCTTTTACCCAAAGGATAATGAGAGCCAAGGTGTCATCCAGGTTCAAATTGCCTGCTCAACTCGGGATCTATGAAGGCAAAACGGATCCTATGGATCACTTGGATTCTTACAAAAATTTGATGCATCTCCAGGGTTACTCGGATGAGGTCATGTGTAAAGCTTTTTCTGTTACACTAAAGGGGACGGCGAGATCGTGGTTCCGAAAGTTGACTCCTGGAACCATAGATTCATTTGGTGAATTGAGTAGACTTTTCGTCGCTAATTTCATAAGCTGCAGGGTCAGGCAGAAGAACGCGTCCCATCTTTTCACCATCCACCAGAAGGAAACGGAGAACTTGAAGGATTATGTGAAGCGATTTAACCAGGCTATATTAGAAGTTGATGACCCCAGTGATAAGGTGGTCGTCATGGCAATGATGGAGGGACTTCGCCCAGGTCCCTTGTTCGATTCTCTGTCCAAGAACATTCCGGAGACATTGTCCGTCCTTCAAAGTAAAGCCGATAAGTACATCGCCGCGGAGGAATTGGCCGAAGCCAAACGAAGGCGAAGAGGGAAGGAGGACCACAAGAGGAAAGAGCCTGATACAAGGCAATCTGATTATAAGGACGATGAACGAAGGAGCAAGAAGCCTAATCGGGACTCAAGGCGGACCAATGATAGGCGACCTCGTACTCCACCTCGCCGCACTGAGCTGGTGTTGCCTCCGCTTAATGCTCCCATTGCCCAAGTCCTCACAGAAATCAAGCATGAAGAGTTCGTCAAGTGGCCCTCGAAAATCAAGACTGATCCCTAGAAGAGAAACAAAAACAAATATTATGAGTTTCACCGAGACCATAGCCATAATACCGAAGACTGTTTTCATCTAAAGGAGCAAATAGCCGACCTCATCAAAAGAGGGTATCTGAGAAAGTACGTTGGAGATCGCCATTCTCCCAATTCACCGGAAAGAAGGTACGGAGACAATCGACCTACTGCAGGAGACATTCAAGTAATACACGGTGGGTTTGGATCTGGAGGAAGCTCGAATTCATCCAGAAAGAGGCACGCCAGAAGTGCAGACATGCTATCCGCAGAAGTTTACAACCTCTCCTCGCCAATGGCCGATGTCCACCCACCCATTACCTTCAACAATGATGACCTGAAAGGCCTGCACCTACCTCATAACGATGCCCTGGTCGTTTCGGGCATCATCGCCAATTTTACCATCCAAAGAATCTTGGTCGACAATGGTAGTTCGGCTGACATTCTGTTCATCTCCGCATTTGAAAAAATGAAGATAGGGCTCGACAAGTTGCAGCCCTTTATGACGCCTTTGGTGGGATTTGGAGGAAATCTGACTCATCCACTGGGATGGGTCAAGTTGTCGGTTACTTTAGGGACAGAACCTCGCCAAACTACCGTTTGGCAGGACTTCATTGTAGTTGATTGCCCTTCACCCTACAATGCCATTTTAGGACGCCCAACTCTAGGAGGAATTAGGGCGATTACCTCAACCTACCACCTGAAGATGAAGTTCCCCATCTCGGCAGGAGTGGGTGAAGTGCGGGGCGACCAGAAAGTGGCCAGACAATGTTTCATTTCGGCCATGAAGATCGAGACCCTCTCGGTACCGAATACCCAATAGCAATTACCGATCAACGATGAGATGGAATCTTTGAGGGACGAGGTGGAACAGGTGGTCTTGATGGACCCCCGAGAAACCGAAAACACTAAGCCCCTTGAAGAAGCTATCCCAATTTTCATCCATCCCGAATATCCTGATCGCCACGTTATGATCGGAATAGAACTTGCCGAAGAACTGCCCAATGCTTTGGTGGAATTCTTAAAAAGAAATTTTGATGTTTTTGCTTGGTCCCAAGGCGATGTCCCGGGGATAGATCCCCAGGTCGCCATGCATAAATTACAGACCAACTCGGCAAATCCTCCAGTTCGCCAGAAGAAAAGGAAATTCGCCCCTGAGCGACTTCGAGTTATCGACGAGGAGGTCGCCAAACTCATCAGAGCTAAAGTTATCAAGGAAGCCCACTATCCGGATTGGTTAGCTAATGTCGTCGTCGCCCCAAAAAGGGGGGGAAGTGGAGAGTATGCGTGGACTACACTGATCTCAACAAAGCATGCCCAAAAGACAGTTTTTCACTGCCAAAAATTGATTTAATAGTCGACGCCACATCTAAGCACGAGCTACTTAGCTTCATGGATGCCTTCTCGGGATATCACCAGATCAAGATGTTTCCTCTTGACGTAGAGAAAACTTCATTCATCACGAAACGAGGATTGTATTGCTACAAGGTCATGCCATTTGGTCTCAAAAATGCTGGGGTTACTTATCAAAGATTGGTGAACAGAATGTTCAAAGAGCTGATCGGAAAGACCATGGAAGTATATATAGACGACATGCTCGTTAAAAGCCTTGAAGCAGCAAAGCACGTCGCCTACCTTGAAGAAGCTTTCAACATTCTGAAGAAACACAGGATGATGTTGAATCCTTCCAAATGCATTTTTGGCGTATCATCCGAAAAATTCTTAGGGTTCTTGGTAACCAAACGTGGAATTGAAGCTAATACAGACCAAATTCAAGCTCTGCTCGGGATGAGCTCGCCCAGAAATATTCGTGAAGTCCAGCAATTAACTGGGCGGGTTGCCGCCCTCAACCGATTTGTTTCCAAATCGGCAGACAAATGTTTACCGTTCTTCAAAATCCTAAAGAAAAATCAAAATTTCCAGTGGACAAGAGAATCGGAGGAAGCTTTTCAACAGCTCAAAGAGTATTTAGGGTCGCCTCCTCTGCTTGTGGTTCCGACCACGGGGGAAGAATTGTTCATATACCTCGCCGTTTCGGCCACAGCAGTAAGTGCCGTGCTCATCCGAGAAGAGGACCATGTCCAAAAACCGGTATACTATGTTAGTAAGGTCCTGATAGGTGCTGAGAACAGATACGTAATGATTGAAAAGCTCGCCTACGCCCTCCTGATCGCCGCCAGAAAACTTCGCCATTATTTTCAAGCCTATCCCATCACCGTGTTAACCGATCAACCGTTAAAACAAGTTCTTCAATGACCTGATACCTCAGGGAGACTCCTGAAACAGTCCATTGAGTTAAGCGAATTCCATATTAACTACAAACCGAGGACGGCAATAAAAGCCCAGGCTTTAGCCGACTTCGTGGTTGAATCCACTCACAAGCCCGATCTAGAATTCTCGGAGGAAGGGATTCGCAACTCAGAAAAGGACCTCGGAAGCTCGGAGAACAGTCTCGACAGCTCGGGGGAGAGGCTCGACAAATGGACATTGTATGTTGATAGGTCTTCCAATCAACACGGATGCGGTGCAGGGCTTGTTCTCCAAACTCCAGAAGGTGAACAAATGGAATACGCCATACGGATTGGGTTTAAAGTCACCAATAACGAAGCGGAGTACGAAGCCCTCCTCGCCGGATTACGGGTCGCCACAAGATTGGGAGTCCAATCAATTGAAGCCTACAGCGACTCTCAACTAGTGGCCAACCAGGTTCAGGGAGATTACCTCGCCAGAGACGTACGAATGGCAGCTTATTTGGATGAAGTCAAATGCTTAACTCAGAAGATCAAAAGGTTCACCATTCAACAAATCCCCAGAGAAGAAAACAGAAAAGCAGATGCCCTAGCCAATCTCGCTTCAGCTTTTGATTTTATATCAGACAGAAGTATACCGTTAGAATTCTTGTCTAAACCAAGCATTGAGGTCGCCAAATCTATCTGTACGACAGAAACAAATCCGACCTGGATGGATGAGATCGCCACCTACCTTCAGAACGGTACATTACCAGCAGATAAACTCCAAGCTCGCCGAATTCGCCATAGATCTGCAAGGTTCTGCCTGATTCATGGAATTTTATATAAACGATCTTTCTCTGGTCCCCTCCTGAGATGTCTCCGACCTGAAGAAACCAATTATGTGATGAGAGAAATCTACGAAGGCATCTGTGGAAATCACTCGGGGACGAGGTCGCTGGTACGAAAGGCGATTCACCAAGGCTACTTTTGGCCCCTGATGGGACAGGATGCAGCGAAATACACCAGGGAGTGTGATAAATGCCAGAGGTTCGCCCCATCCAGCCACCTTCCCCATACCGAGATGGTGCCAATTACCAGCCCCTGGCCATTCGCCCAATGGGGAATCGACATACTAGGGCCTTTGCCTCAAGCTCCATTATAGAGGAAGTTCTTAATCGTAGCTATTGATTACTTCACAAAGTGGGTAGAAGCTGAACCACTGGCCAGAATCACGGAAAAGAATACAAGAAATTTTGTTTGGAAAGGTATCATCTGCTGATTCGGAATTCCCAAAGTTCTCATTTCAGACAATGCCAGGCAATTCGACAATGATGGATTCAGGAAATTCTGCTTGGACCTCGCCATATCACATCATTTCTCCTCGCCCGGTCACCCTCAAGCCAATGGCCAAGTAGAAGTCACTAACAGAACCATCCTCAGAAATTTGAAAACAAGATTGGAGAAATCCATAGGAGAGTGGGTAGAAGACTTGCCGAGCATATTATGGGCACATCACACTACTAGTAGGATTCCTACTGGTGAAACACCTTATTCTATGGTCTACGAAACTGAATCAGTGATTCCTGTCGAAATCGGAATGCCAAGTTTCAGAACTTCAAACTTTGATAGAGATAGCAATGATGACGAGCTGAGACTCAACCTCGACCTCCTTGAGGAAAAGCGGGAGCAAGCAAGCATACGCCAAGCAGCTTATAAGCATCAGGTCGCCAAATATTTTAACCAGAGGGTCAAACACAGATCATTCTTACTTGGCGACCTAGTTCTGCGAAAAGTTACCCTATCAACTAAAGAGCCAAATGCTGGGAAATTAGGACCAACATGGGAAGGTCCTTACAAGGTCGTCAAGGTAACTAGACCGGGAACTTATTGGTTGGAAGACATGAACGGAAAAGCACTCTCTCATCCTTGGAACGCTGAGCATTTGAAGAAATATTTCCAATAACTCCCTTGGGCGAAATACTTATAACTCCTAGATTTTATTCCGAGCAATAAAACTTCTCCAGTTTATTTCAATAACAAAGTACAGGATGGAGGTCGCCTAATCAAGATCGCCAGCTCATCGAAAGATGACGGAGGCATTTTAATCGCCAAATTTAAAAGTCGCCAGGTCACTGCTGAAGGCGAGATAACTGCTGAAGGCGAGCTGCCTGTTGAAGACTTGCTTCCTCAATGGTCTCCCTGCTCTTCACCGCTAGGGAAGATCCGAACACAAGCGCCTGCTACAAACAAATCTAATCAGATCAAACCAATCATATTTAGCAAGAATAAAACAAATAGAAGATAGTATCAAAATGATACCTGACCGAGAGCTTGGAAAAATTTTGAGGCAGTCTAGTCCAGAGAGAGCTGCCCCACCTTCTCTTGATCCGTAGGAGGGATTACCCCTCGAAGGATCTTCTCGGCCACCGAAGGGCTCCCCAAGATGGAGGCCCTCGGATCAAGAACTGTACCCAACGATGGCGAGCTTCCCTCCCCAGGACCAGAAGAAGGGGCCATCGGATGGTGTGCTGGACCAGACTTCTTTTTTGGTTCAGGAATGGGGGCTTGCCCCTTGCCTTTGGAGTCATCCCCAGACTTCACCTTTTTGCTCGGCGAGGAGGGAGGTTCATCCGCTGGACGCTTCTCGCCAATAACCACCCCCTTTGCAGGAGGAGGACCAGATTTTTTGGATGAACTCTCACCTCGGGCTCTCTCCACCCTTTCGTCGAGCTTTTTGAGGCTGATCCTCCTCGACATTGCTGCAAAGAAAGAAAAAAGAAGATATATATCAGACGTAAAAAAATAATCAACAAAGGGAGTAAGAATTTATACCATCCGATCTAAGCTCGGGGGATAGCTCAGAATCCGACCAGGATTCTGATGTCGAGACCGAGCTCGATCCCAACTTTGAGCAAAATTCTAAGACAGGGTCTCGGATCTTTCCCCCCGACCATCTTAATAAGGTCAGGTCGGGAATTTGAGGAGCAACCTTCAGTTCTTTCCTAACAGTCCCTAGATATTCTATCGAGTCCTCTCGGGGCTGGCCATCTTGAAGTTCACCACGGGAAGAGCGGGACTCACCCGCTTCACCCGACGTCGATGGCGGTTGCGGATGATCGCCCTCTTCTCCTGATTCAGCAGGACTGGGCGAACTAAAAACCCGGCGAAAAGCCTTGGTTTTAAAAATCATGGGGACTGCGTAGCGCCCACGTTCTGTCACCGACTTAGAAATTTGGTCATAGAATTCCTGCTCGAACGACAGCAACGAAAGCAGCTCGTTGCAGCGTTTATCTGAAAAGAAACTCATGTTAATACCGATCTAATTAATCAATAAACTAACGTTGGCAAAATAAAAACCGACCTGGAATTCCCCATGACCTCAGAATTCGCGGTACTCCCTCCCGAGGCTCTTCATCAAAAAGCTCCCAATTGTCCCCGGAGGCAAAAAAGAACCTGCTTTTCCACCCCTTCATGTTGCTGGGGTACCCTCCAAGGATAGTTTTCTTGTACCTCGCCTTGAAGTACAGCCACCCTTGGTCCGGCTTAGGGTTATTTGTAAGGGAAAAAATATTCCTAAACTCGGATAAGGTCATCACAAACTTGTGAACTCGCCACAATGACACGGCGTCGACGATACTGCGCCACGCGTTGGGGACGAGCTGAGCAGGACAAATTTTATAGAAAAACAAAATTGACCTAATAATTAAAGGAATAGGAAAGCGGAGGCCCGCGGGAAAGGCAGCCTCATAAAAAGCTACCTCGACAGGGCGAGCAGAAAGTATGGTCTCGCCCTCTTCAGGGAGTCTGAGCTGTACGCCCTGAGGGAATGAATAAGTCTCCCTTAGTGAGCCGAGCTCCTCAAGGGTCATAGTGTTGTGTTCCTTAGTTATAGAGGGATGGACGTCACCTAAAGGGACGACCTCGGCAACAGATGGATCTTCCATTGGAGACCTAGGGGATTGTGTAACCTCGTCAGTAACGTACGACGAACCCTCTCCTAAATGGTCTGAGATCCACGAAGGCAAAGAATCCAAAGTTGGACTCGCTGTAGACCTATGGGACATACAACTAAAGAAAGAACGATTACTTACTGTGCTAAGAAATAATGGACGGCCACAGGCAGAGGCAAGGAGACTTAAGGCAAGAAGAACAACTGCACGACTACAAGCAAGAACTAGGAGAGAGAGTGTGATATAGACAGAAAAAGATAAAAGTGAATGAGTAAGGTCCTTTATATATAAGGAAGTGACGGATGAGATTCATCCGCTTCAATGACCCAGATTAATCCACCTTTTGAAATTCTTTTTGAAACTTGGGCCCGGAGCCATCAATCCCGCCAAAAGTAATCATGGCGCAACCCTTTTCTCCCAAAACTGTTGTGCAGAATTTAATGCCCCTTCCACGTGTCGGACCAGGAGGAGAGGCACATTTAATGCGCACCCACGCGGGTCCATAACTTTTAAATAATATTACTCAAAGGTCCCAAATACCTCGGCACTTTTGAGTAGGGGGCTACTGATGTGGGATAATTTGAACAAGTCCTGAATCATAAAATGTTCTGAGCAGGGTACGTCGCCTTATATCTACAAACTCACCTTCCAGGTCGCCTTATATTATTAATGAATTGAGCTCCACTCCATTTTCATATTCCCTCCACATCGCCATAGGGCGAGATGATCTACCTCGCCCAAGGCAGTGACATCTTCTCAAAGACTTTACTCTCCATAAGGACTCCATCTCCATTAGAGGTCTTCTATCACCACTCTTGTACCTGATCGAAGTTCATCTCCATACAGAGTTCCACCTCTACAAGAGAACTGTCTCCAATAGACTCCAACTCCACAATGACGCCTATAATCACGGACAGATTACCAGTTGGAAGCCTCCTAGTTAATCTCCAGATTGAATTGGGATATTCTCCTATGCTTATCCTTCCGAGGAATTCGCCATACAATACTAACACGACTCAGTTCTCCCGTCTATATAAAGGCCGCTCCTCCACAACCAAAAAGGTACGCTCAACACAGGCACCACACGCACTTATTGTCGTGCTCTCCATACTGCCTTAATTTAACTCCTGATTGCCTTGGCCTGATTCATACGCCGGAGGGGTTTTGAGCGGCCTCACCCCGGCCGATTAATTTCACTTGTTGCTGTGCAGGTCGCCCCAGTTCAGCCGAGGTCCAACACCGAGGCCGATAAGCAATTCTGACTGTTGGTTGCTCATCCAGATTTTAACCACAACAAAAGTGACAATCGTCCAAAAACAAAGTTTATTGATACTTGCATAAATGTAAGCCGGCACCACGCCATAACTTCCTTTAGCAACGGACTGATCGGGAACCAAAGACCAGCCTGGTAGATCAGCCATGTGCAGACCAGGATGTGATCCCCGTTTCCTTGCACTATGGCAACCCCCACGTTGGGGCCTGGCCTCTCTATTAAAACATCATATGGGATGTCATGGTCCCTCTTAAACTGGGTCAGTGCGGCATTATCGTGTCCTAAACTTTGAGTTTAGTTCAATTCCATATTCTAAAACAAATAAACATCTCAGTCAAAACGAGCTCTATTCTAGATAAGGCTAGTAGTAAACGGCCAAGCACATAGATAGCCGATTTCTGTGAAAGTTTTGAGCTTTGTTCCCGTGCGACTTATCTACATACTACCGAGATTCAACTTTCATGTTGTTCTTTTATCTCAAA
>BRYE01000016.1:11569102-11571602 GCA_030159115.1 Actinidia arguta var. hypoleuca | reverse complement strand
GTCCACGCACCAATCGCCCGCGTCCACTTGCCACACGAGCGCGCCTTGTCCACACGGATGTCTAATTTGCCGCACATCAGCGTTGTGTTATCGTCACGTCAGCATAAGAATATTCTAGGAATATTCCCTCCAATAATTTATAGTTTCAGTTCCTAGAATTTCTAATAATTACAGTTTGATCCCTATAATTTTTGTTAATTACATATTGATCCCTAAAGTTTCTATTAATTATAAATTAGTTCCCAAATTTTTTGATAATTATAAATTGGTCCATAGAGTTACTGATAATTATAGATTGGTCCCAAGAGTTGCTATAAATTATATTTTAGTCCTTGAAGTTTTGGATATTTAGAATTTGGTTCCAAAATTTTCTGATTTTATCAATTTGGTTCAGAAGTTTCTCATTTTGATAGTTTGGTCTCAGAATTTTTTGATTTTGATAGATTAACCATTTATGAGGTTTTTAAGCATTTCAGATTCATTTGCGAGGTAGATTTTTAGATATTTTGCTTCTATTTAGGAGAGGTAAGATGTCAAAAAATAATTTGGGGGTTGTGATCATGCTTTCAGCCACAAATTATGCATTATGGAAACCAAGGATGGAGGACATCCTATTCTGCAAGGATTTGTACAACCCTTTTGAGAATAAATGATACAAACCTGTAGAGACAAAGGATGAGGAATGAAAGAAGATGAATAGGAAGATGATTGGACTGATCAGATAGTGCATTGGACAAGAGGTATTCCATCATGTGGCGCATGAGACGAGTGCTTATGAGTTGTAGACCAAGTTGGAGAAGATGTACCAGGCAAAGATATCTCGAAACAAAGCCTTATTAATTAGAAGGCTTGTGAATTTGAAGCTTCAGAAAGGGACTGCAATGGCATAACATACGAGTGAGTTCCAGAATTTGGTCAATCAATTGGCGAGTGTTGACCTACAGTTTGAGGATAAGATGCGGGGCTTACTGCTTTTGAGTTCGTTGCCAAAGAGTTGGAAGATATTGGTGATTTCTCAGCAATTCAGCATGAAAGGGGAAATTTACTATGAGTATGGTCAAGGATGAAAAGGCACGGAAAAAAGAGATGGGCACGACAAATCAGAGTGAGTCACAGGACCTAATCTCACAAGAAGCAGGGAAAGAGGTCGTGATCATCACAGGGGTACTGGCAGAGGACGACCGAGGTCACAACCGAAAGATCACACTTTTAAGTGCTTTTACTACGACCAAGAGGGACATATCAAGAGAAATTACCCAAAGTATAGAGCACAGGATTAGTCTTCAGAGATAGCAACAATAACAGTGATAGTTGTGGATGAGAGTGACATTCTCCTAGCAGCATCGACAGATGGAAAGTCAGATTGAATATTAGATTCAGGAAGTGCTTACCACTTTTGCAGAGATAGAGAGATGTTCTCTACATATACAGCATGCGAGAAACTTGTACAGATTGCAAACAACATGGCGAACAAAGTTGTTGGCAAAAGAACAGTCCAATTCTGCATGGTAGATGGAAGGTCTATGAAATTGGCCGAGTTAAGGCATGTTCCTAGACTACGAAAAAATTTAATTTTTATTGGGATGCTAGATTCAAAGGGATGCAACTTTTGAAGCTAGTGGAGAAACTCTGAGAGTTTCTAAGAGAAATAAGAAGAGGCTATGAGGAAGAAAGACTAGAGGGCTATACCGACTAGAGGATAGTGTCTGGACAAGGGAAGCTACTGTCAAACATGGATCCAGTGGTACTAGCAAGAAGAATGACAAAGAAAGCAATCGTTGCACAAAGACACTCAAAGCAAGAGCAGGGGTACCTAGAGGATCTAGAGCGGTACAAGAGCACAGGAAGATGCTTTGAGATATGTGTAGAACTTTGGCCAAACACAAGTGGTGAAAACAGTGAAGGATGTCCAGAGAGAAGCTCAAAGGAAAGAGACAAAGTCAATTTTGAGAAGTTGTACAGCGATGAGCGCGACAACGCCGAAAAGATTCTCTTTCGCTATCGATTTGATTAGTGGTGGTGACCTCTCCAGTTGTGCGCATAAGAGAGGAGAGATGGAATCACGACAACTCACAAAGTGACGTACTTTACGGTGCACCCCGGTGAGGGGTGCAAAGCACCTTGGTAAGAAGGTGTAGGCACTTCGGTGTGGAGGTGCATACACTTCGATCGGAAGTGGAGTAACCCCTTGATGAGGGCAAGGTATCTCGGATGCTATCTTGCAAATCTTATGGGGGAGCTAGACCAGAAGCTGTTAGGATGAATAACTTGAAAACATCGAATTACCCTCTAGTAGGCTAGATGAGGGAGAGATTGTTGAGTCCAATCCACCTAGATGAGTTTGAGCCCACATATTTGGGATACTCCATGTGAGAATGAAACTCTCAAGTTACCTAGAACTCTTGGAAGGATTATCTCTTGAAGAGTTAATCTTGAGTTGGGATATGTTTTCCTATGTAGAATAGGATAACAATTATGAGTTTATAAAAGTGAGGGTAGG
>BRYE01000016.1:11546602-11554102 GCA_030159115.1 Actinidia arguta var. hypoleuca | reverse complement strand
ACCATAAAGTAGTTAGACAATATTTTATCTCAGCAATGAAAGATGAATCTCATTCCAAATCAAGCAACTAATAGCAATTACAAATCGCTGACACCGAGATGGAGGCGTTGAGAGACGAGATGGAGGAGATTACCCTTTAGACCTCAGAGAGTCAGAGAACACCAAGCCGTTGGAAGAAGTTACTCCAGTTTCTATCCACCCATATCATTCGGATCACCACGTTGTGGTTGGGACAGAGTTAACTAAAGAACTACGGATTGCTTTGGTAAAATTTTTGAAAAGGAATTATGATGTCTTTGAATGGTCGCAGGGCGACGTCCCAGGAATAGATCCTCAGGTCTCCACCCACAGATTATTTATCAACTTTGACTATCCTCCAGTTCGCCAAAAAAGAAGGAAGTTCTCCCCTGAACGATTGAAAGTCATAGAAGAAGAAGTGACTAAGCTGATCAAGGCCAATGTCATCAGAGAATCTCACTACCCAGATTGGCTCGCCAACGTTGTCATCGCCCAAAAAAAAGGGGAATGTAAAAAGTATGTGTTGACTTCACCGACCTCAACAAAGCGTATCCAAAAGATAGTTTTCTTTCACCAAAGATTGACCTGATAGTTGACGCCACCTCCAAACATGAACTTTTTCAGTTTTATGGACACCTTCTTCGGATATCACCAAATCAAAATGCATTCGCCCAACATAAAGAAAACTTGATTTATTACTGAGATAGGGCTATATTGCTACAAAATCATGCCTTTTGGAATGAAAAATACGGGTGCAATGTACCAAAGACTAGTAAACAAAATGTTCAGAGAGTTGATCGGGAAGACTATGGAAGTATACATAGATGACATACTCGTCAAAAGCATCAAGACTAAAGATCACATTGCCCATTTAGAAGAAACATTTGGTGTCCTATAGAAGCACCGAATGATACTTAATTCCTCCAAATGTATTTTTGGTGTTTCCTCGGGTAAGTTCCTCAGATTTTTTGTAACCAAGCGAGGGATCGAGGCCAATCCGGATCAAATTCATGCCCTATTGTCCATGAGCTTGCCAAGGAACTTCCATGAGGTACAACAATTAACTGGGCAAATAGCCGCCCTTAATAGGTTCGTCTCTAAGTCAGCTGACAAATACCTCCCGTTCTTTAAGATCCTGAGAAAAAATCAGACTTTCCAATGGAATGAGGAATTCGAAACAACATTTCAACAACTAAAAGATTATCTCGGCTCGTCTCCTCTACTTACAGTCCCAATTACGGGCGAGGAACTTCTCGTATACATGCCCGTCTCGTCACAGCAGTAAGTGCAAAGTTGATCCGAGAAGAGGATAGAATTCAAAAACCGGTATATTATGTTAGTAAAGTTTATGCTCTCCTTATTGCTGCCAGAAAAGTTCGTCATTATTTCCAAGCACATCCTATTGTTGTGTTGACTGACCAATCCTTTAAGCAAATACTCCAGCGATATGACATCTCGGGGAGGCTCCTCAAATGGTCCATTGAATTAAGTGAATTCCATATTGATTATAGACCAAGAATGGCAATCAAGGGTTAGGCCTTGGTTGATTTTGTGACTGAATTCACATATGACACCCTCTAGAACCTGAGAAAGGCCTACCCGAGATAAAAACTCCAAAGCAGCCTAACTCGGACGAAGATCTTTCCCAATGGAAACTGTACTCAGCACGGTTGTGACGTAGGGCTGATTCTCCAAATTCCTTCGGCGAGCAGACAAAATATGTCATCCATATAGGATTCAAATCCATCAACAACGAAGCCGAGTATGAAGCTTTTCTCGTTAGACTACGAGTTGCAACAGAAATAGGAGTAGATTCCCTGAACGCCTTCAGTGATTCACAGCTAGTAGTAAATCAAGTCCAAGTAGACTATCTCGCCAAAGATACTACGATGGTGGCCTATTTGGATGAGGCAAAAAACAGATTTGGAAAAATCAAAGGTTTTAGAATTCGCCAAATCCCTAGAGAAGAGAACAAGAAGGCTGATGCTCTGACTAACCTCGCTTCAACCTTTGATTTCATCTTAGATAGAAGTATACCTCTGGAATTCTTAGCAAATCCAAGTATTGAGGTCTCCAAATTAGTCTTTTAGGCAGAAACTTTCCCAACATGGATGGACGACATTATCACATATCTCTAGAATGGCACATTACCACCAGACAAACTCCAAGCTCGCAAGATCCAATACAGATCTGCAAAGTATTGGATTCTCCATGGAATCTTTTATAAGAGATCTTTTTCAGGGCCTCTTCTAAAGTGTCTCTGACCTGAAGAAGGATAGTTTGTGTTAAAGGAAATCCATGAAGGTTGCGAAAACCATTCGGGGGTGAGGTCGCTCGTAAGAAAAGCAATTCACCAAGGTTATTTCTGGTCACAAATGGAGCGAGATGCGGCAACATAAATAAGAAATTATGATAAATGTCAACGGTTTGCCCCAGTTAATCATCTTCCTCCCACTGAGATAATCCTAATGACCAGCCCATGGCCCTTTGCTCAATAAGGCGTGGACATACTTGAACCTTTACCCCAAGCTCCATTACAAAGAAAATTCTTGATCGTCACCATTGATTACTTCACCAAGTGAATAAAAGTGGAACCTCTCGCCAAAATCACAAAAAAAAATACTAGAAATTTTGTATGGAAAAACATCATCTGCAAATTCAGGATTCCCAAGGGTATTATCTCGTACAATGCCAAGCAATTCGACAATGATGAATTTAGACAGTTCTACTCGAATCTTGACATCTTCCACCATTTTTTCTCGCCTAGCCACCCTCAAGCCAATGGACAGGTCAAGGTCACCAACAGAACAATCTTGAGAAATTTGAAGACGAGACTGGAAAAGTCTAAAAGCGAATGGGTAGAAGACTTGCCAAGCATACTTTGGGCGTACCATACAATGAGCAAAATTCCTACTGGCGAGACGCCATTTTCTATGGTATATGGGACATAATCTGTTATATCGGTGGAAATTAGAATGCCGAGCTTCAGAATCTCAAATTTTAACAAGGAAAACAATGAAATTGAACTAAGGCTCAACCTTGACCTAATCGATGAAAAGAAAGAGCGAGCTTAGGTATGCCAAGCAGCTTATAAAGACCAGGTTTCCAAATACTACAATTAAAGGGTCAAACACATATCTTTCTTGCCATGCGACCTAGTCCTAAAAAGGTCATTTTGTCCACAAAGGAACCAAATTCAAGAAAGCTCGGTCCTACTTGGGAAGGCCTCTACAAGGTTGTCAAAGTATCCAGACACGGAACTTATTGACTGGAAGACATGGACGGAAAACCTTTTCCTCTTCCCTGAAACGCCGAACACTTAAAAAAATATTACCAGTAATGCATCTGGTCGCCATGAGAATGAGATCGTCTGACCAATATGACATCGCCAAATGCTCCATTTATATTGTTAATTATTATATTATGATCGATTGTCTTTATGATTATTTAATAAAATTTCTCCAGTGAATTTCTTATTAGAAATTATGTCGTCGTTAATTGTGGATGTCACTAATATCAAGAGCGCCCATTTATTATGATAAGGCATTTTGATCACCATTGTGAATGTCGCCAATATCAAGAGCGTCCATTCATTACGATATGATAAGGCATCTTGATTGCCATTAAGGATGTCGCCAATATCAAGAACGCCCATTCATTACAATATGATAAGGCGTCTTGATCGCTATTAAGGATGTCGTCTAAGGCGTCTTGATCGCCATTAAGGATGTTGCCTATATCAAGAACGTCCATTTGTTGAAATTGAGGCATCTTGATCACCATTAAAGATGTCGCCCATATCAATAATGTCTATTCATTGAAATTATGATATCTTAGATCGCCATTGCGGATGTCGCCATTACCAAGGACTCCATGTGAAAATTTCCATAATCCTGCCTTGTAACTCAATATGCTAGGATTGATTATCGCCAGTTTTAACTCGCCGATAGACTAAATTTTGGAAGCACTAAAATTGAGTTTGTCGATTTATTTAGATTAAGATCGCCTATGTTTTAGATAATTCCTAATGACACCAATACGACCACAAGTAGCATAATGAAAAATATCGAGAAAAAAAAGACTTCTATTCATTATAAGATTACAGTTCGCCAGCATAACTTAAAAAAATAAAAAATATATATATACAATTATTTAGGAAGGAAGGGGATTAGGGTTACCTTTGTCCTTCTCCTCATTATCTGCATTCTCCCCCCTTCCTCCTCGCTGTCATCCTCCTCGGCGAGCAAGTCGTGATCAAGACCCATGTCTTCTAAGTTAATGCCAATATCGGGATGATGGCGGTGAAGCTATCGTTTATAGAAATCAAATCCTTCGCCGAAGTACTTGGAGACAGCGCCTTCAACTGTTTCCAAAAACTCCGAGGACTTGAATTCATCCACGGCAAACTTTTTGGCTCGGGACATGACCTCTTGAAGCTCCACCACCAAAATACCTGACTTCTCAAGCTTGTTGGCAACGTTATCTCATTCGTTCTTCAACTCGTCCGCGGACTCCTGCTCCCGAGATCGGGCCTCAGTCAGTTGTTGTTCCAGCTCACTAGATAACTTTTGGAGGCGAGATACCTCACTTTCCAATGAAACTGCTTGGCCTTGCTAGAGGGACGCCTACTCTCTTGCTTCCCTGCTCCGGATAACCAGGGAGGATCCGAGCACAAGTGTTTGCTATAAATAAATTTTTAAGAACAACCTGAGCATAAAATATCAAAGGGAAAATTAGATGTAGAACTAAGGTGATACCTGGCCAATGAAGTGGAAAAGTCTGGTGACCGTCTGATCCAAGGTCAGCTTCTCCACCTTTTCCTTGTTTACGGGGGGAATCACTCCTTGCAATATCTTCTCGGTTATGGAGGGACTGTCCATAATGGAGGCCCCGAGTCCGAGGACAGTGCCAAGATTGGGCGAGCTTCCCACCCCAGGCTTTGAGGAAGGGGTGGCTCTCGAGTACGCCGTGTTGCCAACTTTGGTCGTCTTCCTTTTTGGCTCGGGCGCGGAGGCAGCCTCCTTCCCCTTGGGGCTATCAACAAGTTTGCCCTTCTTACTGGGCGAGTTAGAGGGGTCCTTTCTTGGACACTTCTCGCCAATCACCACCCTCTTTGACTGGGAGGGCCCCGCAACCAAACCTCCACTTTTGGATTTTTCCACCTTCTCACCAAGCTTCTTGAGGCTAACTCTTTTCAACATAGCTGTTAAATAATACAACAAATATCAGACATGGAAATTCAAATGCTTAGAATAGACAAGAGACAGTACCATCCGATTTAAGCTTGGGGGATAACCTTGAATCCGACCAGGATTCCCAAATGGAGTCCGAGCTTGAGCTCGAAACATTTGGTGAAAATTCTAAAATAGGATTACGAACTTTTTTTCCTGACCACCTTAGCAAGGTCAGATCAGGGACATGAGGTAAAATCATCTTTAGTTCCTTCCTAAGGGTTCCTAGGTACTCTACTGATTCAGCTCAAAAATGATTGTCTCGCTGAATGTGTTCACCACGGGAAGGGCTGGACTCACCCGCGTCGCCCAACGAGTTCGGTGCTCCACCTTCAAGTCGCTCCTCATCCTAATTCTTGGATGCCATGGATGCCGGAGAACCAAAAATCCAACGAAAAGATTTTGACTTTAAGAGCACTGGGACTGAGTTCCCTTGCTTCTCCATCAAGCTGAAAATCTCATCAAAAACTTTATGCTCGCCCCCATATAGCCTAGGCGGATCGTTGCAATGCTTATCTGAAAAGAATATAAAATTAAATGTTAACTCTTTGATCGTTTTAGGAGAGCAAAAATTATAATAAAAATTGAGACTATCCTGGAATGCCCTATGACGTGGGACCCTTGGAATACCACCTTCCCAAGATGAACCTTCAAGAAGCTCCCAGTCAGTCCCCGAGACAAAAAAGAATTTGCTCTCCACCCCTTGACGTAGCTAGAGTATCCTCTGAGGAGAGTCTTTTTGTACCTCGCCTTAAAATATAACCAACCTTGATCCGATTTATGGTTAGTGTTAAGACTAAACAAGTTCTTGAACTCGAAAAGGGATATGGTATACTTGTATACTCGCCACAACGCCATCGCGCATACGACACTTCATCACGCGTTGGGGACGAGCTGAGCAAGGCATATATTATAAAATTAACATAATTGTAGGGTGAATGTTAAATCGGCGGCCCGCGTGAAAGGCGGCCTCGTAAAAGGCACCTCGCTTGGGCGGGTTGAAGTTATATTCTCTTTCTCCTCGAGAATCTTGATTTGCACACCTTGAGGACAAGAGTAAGACTCCCTAAGTAGAATTAGTTCCTCTGGGGTCATAATGTTGATTTCCTTCTCCACTGAAGGATGAATGGCGACCAGAGGGTTGACCTTAGGGATTGAGGGATCCTCCATAGGTGATTTAGGAGATTGATTCACTTCATCTGTCATATACGATGATCCTTCTCCTAAATGATCAGACACCCAAAAGGGAAGAAAATCCTCAAAGTTTTCTGAATTACCTGTCTCGGGTCTATGGGACATAAACTACAAAGTGAAAGTAAAAGCTAAGGTGGGTTAGGATACTTACTGAGCTAAAGGCGAGAAGGCAACCACGAATAAGGGCGAGGAGAAAATTAGAACGAGAGCAGCAGTTTGATAATGCAAATGAAAAATTACAAATAAATGGACAGGCCCCTCTATATATAGGAGATACCAAGGGCTGAGATTCAAATGCTCCAACGTCCTAGATCACGCGACGTTTTGGCTCACGAGCTCATAACCGCCATTCCCTCCAAAAACATCTTTAACGCTTCACCATTCCCGCCAAAAGCATCTTTAATGCGCCGTCATTCTGTCCACAACATCACTTCGACATTTAACGCCCTTATCCACATGTTCATTTGTGGCGACACATCATCATTATGTGACTACCTTACCAATATGCAGTTATCTCGCCAATTACTCGTAAATCTATCGTCTCATCTCGACATATCGAGTAGGGGGCTACTGATGTGAGTAAAATAATCACTTATTTATAATAAGCTGAGCACATCGTTATGACCCTAATATATTTATGGCCATCCCTCATTTTGATCGCCAATCGATCACTTCTCCCAGAAGTAGGAACAGACTCATCTCCAGCTTGCCATGGGGCGAGGTCATTCACATCGCTAGATCAGAGACCAATCTTAAGAGGACTCTATCTCTACAATAACTCCTCCTATCCCAGAGTCCATCGCACCTCCGCTTGTCAGAGTCCATCTCCGCGAGGATTTCGCCTCTACAGGAAAACAGTATCCATCACGGTTCCTATGATTGCGGGTTACTCTCCATATGACATTCTTCTATTATTTCTCTTATATCTCAGGATATACTTCTCAAACATGGCTACCCAAAAAATTCTCCTGATTATTTTCACACGGATCTCTAACCTCCACCTATATAAAGGCCGCTCCCCCATTACGATAAGGTACGCTCAATAAAAAATATTTAA
>BRYE01000016.1:11531602-11536602 GCA_030159115.1 Actinidia arguta var. hypoleuca | reverse complement strand
ACGTCTTCAAATTTTTCTATAGCTCTCTCTCTCATCATTTGTTCCACGTTATCTCTTATTTTATACACACATATATAATCAGAAAATATTAATTCTATGCTCATATTTGCTCTCTTTCTTGAAATCTCGATTCAACTTACTATTAGATATCCATTGGCACAAAATCTAGGAAATATTATGTTAATATCATTCATCACCATATTGTGAATTCATTATTAACATGATCTTAGTTGTTTGTTTATGTCCATATGCATTGTATTACCAAGTAAGATATAAAACATTCATATTCATATTCAAAGCAATATAAATATGATATGCAAAGATTTTGTGTGGTTGATATCCTTGGAAGAAGGAAGACATGCTAGCATCTCTTTTATTATTTTTCAATGAAATTGACTTTTTTAAATCAATTTTATTTTTTAAATGCTAAAGTAACAAGCATCAAATAGTTGGCTAGTACTTTGTACATTTGACATTTTTGTCTTCAAAGAACATCAAATTTTTTTTAATAATTATAATAGTCACAATATCAACGAACCGTAGATTTGAACTCAATATCTTAACGATTAAGATAGTAATATTGATAATAAAATGCCACTAAAATCCTGAGGCATCACTAAAATGACATAGTTTAATTTATTATCAAATCATCGGTACAATTGTGAGTTTTCATGAAATAATTTGGATTTTTGGAGGGGATGATAGTGGACTAATTTTGGAAACTACAGAGCCACTAAGCATTTCTAGTGAAAGGTGATTATAGAGATGAGAAGAGTGCAATGTAGGTGATTGAAGGAGTTTTAAAGTCCCATCTAGCTAGTTTTCATCACAATCATGTTCTTGATCAAGGAATATGTGCATGGATTTACTTACTTTGAATATTAAGCACCCATTTGCTTGCATGACATAAATTATTCCATTTCAAAAGAGATTATTTGCTAAAAACTCATTTGATTAATTGATATTCAAATTAATTTGCATAGACATTTAAGATATATAACAAATTCTACGTACCTAAATTTTGAATTAGATATAGATAGGCACAAAACTGTATTGTGAGTGCATATGGGACAACCAACCCTATATCATAAAGTATATAGTCACGTAGGCACAATCCTGTATAATACGTGTTGTGAATGTATGAGACCCGCTTTGGGTCCAATTATGTGAGAAAAAAACTTTTATTTTACATGGCACATCGATGTGACGATTCATGAAGAAAAAAAAAAGTAATTGGACATTTGTATCCATATTATCTAAAGCACCATTAAAAGTACTTTGACATTGTCTTAAATAGGAAATGAAACTATTTCCAGCCAGTCAAAAGGGAAAAGTTAGGAGAATTCATTTTATACCTCTAGATAATAATCAAGGACGCAATTGCTAGACAGCAATGCTTCTACTAGGAAATTCTTGTGTGTGCAACGCATAGTTTAATTTTCTTTATCCCATCTCGATAAACATTGTTTTCACTTGTGATAGATTGATACAATAAAACTTACCTAAAATTTAGACCAAGTTTGGCCTAACTATTGTTTTTTGGAATTCTTTTAGCTATATTGTTTTTTGAGTTTTTTTTGTCTTCAGTGGACTTTTATCACCGTTTGATCAATATTTTATACGTTTTGATTCTTCTCAACGAGAGAAATATAAAAATCTAAAAAAAAAATTTGTAAGATTAAAAAAATTAACTAAAAACAAAAAACTTAATTAATTTGTCAAGTAAAAATATATTTTTTGGTCTTTACGATAATTTTTTTTAAATTAGATAAAAAAAAATTATATTTTCAGATTTCTCTCATCGCTGTAAAAGTATAAAATCTTAATTAAACAATTAAAAACAAGTTAACTAAAAATTAAAAAACTCAACTTAAAAGCAATTAAAAAATCTCAAAAACAAATTGGCAAAAATAAACCATATTTTAACCAATTACAAGTAATGTCCAATTTTTTAACCAATCACGAGGCAGAATAATATTTATAGAATTTTATCAGTTGAGTGAACATCACGGTTTCATTTGCTTGTCTCAGTAATCATGTTTACAGCTAAAGAGATCAAGACAAAAAGTAATGACTGACAAGTTGTTGAATATTTGTTAACATAAATTCCTAGTCTCTCTCTCTCTCACTAGACATGATTTGAGTCCATAAGCAAGAGTGTTTTGAATCTGGTTTGCAAAGCTAATATTCCGAGAGAGAGAGAGAGAGAGAGAGAGAGAGAGTAGAAATACCTTTCGTAAAGGTCCTTTGACAAACAAGGCCAAGAGATGTAGGTATATGTCCTCGTCTTGCACCAATCACATCCCCACTTTTTCTTCAGGTGGGAGAGGCTCTTTTACACCTCCCTCTCCCACCCATTACACCACACATATACCAGGCTTATCCTTAACCCATTTCGCAATCTGAGCGATCACAATCACACTAATTCTATGCAATTACAACAATTATATATTAAAAAATACTATTTTATCAGAATTTTTATACATAAACTACGTGACAGTTGCAATTTTAAAACTTGAACCGCAAGGAAGATTGAATCGTGTTTGTGTTGAAATAAAAAGTTTATAAATTATCGGATTAATTTAAAAATTATGTTCTAATTTCTTATTTATGTATTACTCTTGCACATATCTTGTTCGCTTATGTAAACCAATCACAATCTTAACATAGTGATAGAACTTGTACAATGTAAAAGTAAATTCCTTGTAATTTATGCTTAATGAGTGTTAGGAGAAAATTTGAATTCTTTAATATCTAAGATGGTGAAATGCTTATTTCTTCCTAAAAAATATTACGGCAAAAATGATGGGTGGGTTGAAACGTGTACATATTCTTTTAAGTTGATTTCTTTAGAAAAAAATTGAATTGATTCGTTTATACAGATTTACGGAAATTATTAATTTATAAAAATATTATCACAAGCAAAAAAAAAAAGTAAATCTGAGCCCACAACATGCAAAAAAAAATAAATTCTCATTTTTTTACTTGAAAAACCCTAATTGAATAAGAAATCACGAAATTAAATCCAACCAACTAATCTACTATCTCAATCAAACAAGCAAAATATAAGTTATTACTTGTATGGATGCATATTATGTGTTAGGAGCAAAGTTGAATTCCTTAATTTTTAGGAGGGTCACACACACACATATTTAAACCATATCAAAATGATTCCTTTAAAAAGTACTTGGAATTCCTCAAATTATCTTTTTACCTTTAAATTTCACATTCAAAATTGAATGCATTTCCCCATAAGGTCACCTAAAATAGAATTTCCATTGAAGGGAAGACATCATGGGTTGATTTTTTGGGTATTGTATCAACATTTCACAATAAATTGAATTTAAAATTAGTGAATCTCATTAATTCTTTCCTCTTGCTCAAAATCTATAGAAAAAGATATCTATATAATTTTCATTACTTTGAATGCCTAGGCAATTACAAATACAACTTTATTTCTAAGTATGCACAAATCAGACATGTTTCTTTGTTAATTATCTAATTTTAAGTTCTAATTACTCTTTTTTTTCATACATTAATACCTAAAAAAAAAAAAAGAACATCGTCTAGGCAAACAATGAAATTAGTTCCCTAACGTCGTGTTTGGATTAAGGATTTGACAAAGAAAAAGGAAAAAGTTAATGAATTTTATTTATTTTTCTTTACTTTTTATTTCTTCTTAAATCTTTGATCCAAATACAACCTGAAAGATCGTGCAATTGGGCAGGGTTTCAAGATTTCAAATCGATAATTTTACTCTCAAGTATCATATTCTTTATATAAACAACATTTTTAAAATTTTACAGTAGTAGAATATAAGCAACATTAACCCTAGGGGGTTTGGTCGAGTGGGAGGCGAGATCAAATTTTACGAAAGCCAAATGTTCTAAATATTGGGACCAATGAAAGTGTTTCCATTCATTAACTTCAAGACCTCGAGATTAGTAGGTCCGCGCAAGCTAATTGAAACACCCAATAATAATAAATAAATAAAATTGATCTTCAAGTAATCTTTTAATTAGAATGATATATTTTATTTTAGGTATTAGTTGTTAGACCATCTAGTTTCTCCTTTTTTTTATGTATAGATTGGAGAATTAAAAATGATTCATGAAAGTGGTGTAGATTTAATTAAGAAATGTTTGGCTACATCCTTTAAAAAATAAAGGGTTCTCATACACAGAGAAACTTAAAGAAATGTTTAGCTACATTCTTTAAAAAAAATAAAGGGATCTCATACACAGAGAAACTTATAAACAATTCATTATGAATGTCACCAAGAATTCAGGCCCCTCAACATGAGAGAGAGAGGTTTTCACCATCAGAAAATTAACAACTATAGTCAACTCTTACACCTCTTATATTAATGACCTCGAGAAGTGTTGCTTAAGAGCAAAAGGATAAACAGCACAATTATATATGGTCTACACAGTACAATGGCTACATATTATTAGTATTCTAGTAAAAGCACCAATCCCAATTGTTCCCACCCAATAATTGTCACAAGCTAAACATCAACCCAATTGTGTATTTTTGTTTTTGTTTTGGAATCATGAATCTTTACTGTCCATTTTTGGACTGCAACGGTGCAATTCAAGCATGTTAAATCTCTTTTTAGGCTTATTTTGATGATTCAAATCGTTCATATTTCAAACATAATTGAGAACTTTAGTATTGTAAAAATTACATTGATCAGATACAGATCAATGATCAACAATATCAATTTATGTTAAGATAAATGGGTATAATAATGTGTAATACATTCAATTATTAAGTTATAAAAACATATTGAACGGATATTAAATTGTGCCCCGATCAACATGATCGAATTTTAACAATTCTGATCTTTACAATAAAATGTACAATAAGAACGAATTAAAACATCAAAATAAACTCAAAACGTGACAAAAAATAATTGGATTACACTGATACATATATTTTCTAACTTCAGATAAGCCATATGCATTTTTTTTTCACATAATCAAGTGAAAGTCTCAATA
>BRYE01000016.1:11496602-11499102 GCA_030159115.1 Actinidia arguta var. hypoleuca | reverse complement strand
CCCCCCCTAGTTTTTCTATTCCTCTAACAAAACAAATCAGAAAAGTTTTTAAAAAAAGGATCAAAAACTAAAATAAATCCACGAAAGAATTGTCTTTTGGGTAGCTTGCCTTCAAGTACTTCAAACCATTGGACATTGTCAAGGACCGTTAACTTGTCTTTAATGGCATCTTTGAGGGAAAGTCAGTTGAGCTGAAACTTGTACTGGTGGAAAACTCCTGATACAGTTGTGTCATGGCCATTCCAAAGGATCTCACCTGCCGAAGGTCTATTGTATCCAGCCAACATGCGCAAGAGAGTGGATTTTTCGGAGCCATTGGTGCCCACCAGCACAAGGGCACTGCCATCATGGAGGGAGACATTTACGTTGCGCATAATTTGTTGGGAGTTCCACATGCAAGATACATTATTGAGGAGAAGACAGGGTAGATGAGGTCTTTGGAGAGACATTTAGTGCATAAATGGATTACAAGGTATCAAAAGTAGAGGTGTCAAGCGTGCATTGTCGGCACGGTACAATACGGGCACAATTTGGACACGGCACAGTTTAAGTGAGAACGGGGCACGAAAATAGTGGGGCACAACACGATAGTTGCCCTGTCACGATACGGGTATGACATGATAGTTGGCTTGGTTTGACATGACACGGACATAGTCAGGCACGACACGAGCACGACACGTTTTTAGGCTGGTACGACACAAGCATGACACGGAAGTTGTACGGGTACGACACAGTAATTAGCCTGGTACAACACAAAAGTTGCAAGAAAATGATTAATTAATAAATAAATTAAAATAAATTTTCATTAAATAAATTGACTTTCCATAATAAGAAAAAAATGAGGTAAAAATTTTTAAATGAATTTTTGAATAAGAAAAAATTATAAAAATTGAATTTTGACTGTCATGGCCGATTAGGCCATAATAAGTCTAAAATAAATTTTAATTAAATGAATTAAAACTTGTCAATATTGTGATGGACTTATGGCCCATAATAAGTAAAAAATAAATTTTAATTAAATAAATAGACTTGTTAATTATCATAATAAGAAAAAAATGAGAAAAAATAAAAATAATCTTTTGAATAAGAAAAGTAAAATAAATAATTTTTGATTTGTTCATGGGCCATGGTCATAAATAAATAATAAAAAATATATTTTTATTAAATAAATTAACTTGTCAAAGCCATAATAAGAAAAATAATTGGGAGGATGGAATTTAAAATAAAATTATGAATAACCAAAATAAAAATTATAAAAAAAATAAAAATTAAATTTTGATAACCGAAAATATAAATGTTAAAATTTTGAATTATGGCCCATAGTATACCATACAAAAATACATTTTTAAAAAATAAAAATTAATTTATTTAAAAATAAGAAAAAATAAAAATAAAATTTTGATAATAAAAATAAAAATAAAAAATTTTGAATTGATAGGGCAAAGTTGATTTTTTGTAATTGCATAATGTTTATAAAAATTTAATTATATTATGCACTAGCCACACAATCGCAACATAATTGTGACGATCCAGAACGTTTACTTTATTTGTCTTGCTATTTTATTTACTCTCGCCAAAATTGAAGTCAATCGGATATTGAAAATCCTTTCATCTGGGACATTAATTCATTTATTCATTATCAACATATAATTTGCCTCATTTGATCAAGTATGTAACTAAAATTAAATTACTTTATTTTTTGCGTAAATGATATAATCACTCCTACTTAAAATCAAAATAGTTCCGATTAAAGAAAAACTGTTCTGATGGCCGTCGAGTCATGCATTAGAGGACATTATTGCTCATAGATGCACCAAATGTGATTCGATCAGGTGGTTTCCGACATTTGATCGCCACCTTTTTTGAAAAAAAATATAGAATCGATTTTTTTTTATTTATCAGATATGAGATTTTTTTTTTTTTAAATTTTCAATTTTTCATATTTTTTTTCAAAAGAAAGAAGAATGGATATTTGCTTTAAAAAATAGAGGCTAAGGGATGACTTAAATTATTTCCAGATTAAAACTATAAAGTTCAATTAATTATAATTAAAACTATAGAGGTTAAATTATTCTTATAGTTAAACTATGGGTTTTTTTATGTAATTTTTTTCAAAAAAACTGCTTTCAATCGATTGTTGCCCGCAACACCTGATTTCCTTCGCATGAGAATGGCAGTTTCGTAATATTCTTGTGCCATCCAAAACCCTAACACAGGCCAGCAAATACTTCTCTCTCCATCTCACTGCCCGTCGCCTCCCAAACATTTCATTCTCTTTGGAACGATCCAGGGTTTGGCCGTCACCTACTGTAAGCGCGGTCGCGGTCTGATCAAGATCTCGGCTGCCCCATCGAGCTGGTGAAGCCGGAGATCCTCCGCTACAAGGAGTACGAGCCGATCCTCCTCCTCGGCCGCCAGCGCTTCGCTGGCGTTGACATGCGCATCCGCTTTCAGGGCGGCGGAAACACCTCCCAGACTAGGCCCAAAATGGCTTTTGAAT
>BRYE01000016.1:11474102-11484102 GCA_030159115.1 Actinidia arguta var. hypoleuca | reverse complement strand
CTCCTAGACGTTGAATCTCTGGCTTCAAGCATGGTAGAGATTGACAGAGATTGACAGAGCTTTACTGCGAACAATTGCCTTGAGATTGACGGCTTTGGCGAGAAAGATCTTCCGGGCTTTAGAGGCTTCGATCTGAAGTGCTTTCCCTTTGCTTGATTTGGTTGGCTAGTGAGAAATTTCTTCAAGGCCTTAGCTTCTTCAGTCCAATGGATTATCCATTTATCCTCATGCTTAATTTGGTTAGCTTGGAGAGACTTTGTCAGAGCCATTGTGGCTTCGTTCCGATGGAGTGTCATCGTGCTTGATTTGGTTGGCTTGCTAGAGACTTCGGCGGCGGCGGCTTCAATTCGATGGAGCATCATAGTGTTTGATTAGATTGGCTTGCGAGAGACTTCGCATGGGCCTTGGCGGACTCAATCTGATGTAGCGTCCTCGTTCTTGATTTGCTTAGGGCAAAAAAATTGTTCGGGATCTTGCTTGGAAGAAAAAGTTATTTGAAGCTTTAAAGCTTTGACTCGAAGAACTCTTAAGCTGGCTTGATTTCTTTAATGTAAACTTGCATGTGAACTTTTGTTGAAGTCACCCCTATTTATATGGGTAAATAGATAGGAGTCATGGCCAAACTCAACAACTTTAATAATTATCTCTTAAAAAATTGATGCGGGATAAAATATCTGCATTTATGTAACTGATACTCTAAGTTGGGTATATCGCCTAAGGGATCACATCGCCATATCACCAATATAATTCTGGTTGCCCATCACATCATTATCCAATTGTTCATCTCGCCAATATATGTATGGGCACTATTCTTCGTCTCGTCAGTAAGAGAGGTCATCTACTTTGCCTGATCATAACTTCTTCATAAGGAATCCATCTCCATAAAGAATTTACTCCCGTGAGACTCCTTCTTCACCACGTCGCCTATAATCGCGGGATGTTCTCCAAATGGCAACTTCTTATTTTATCTCCGATATATTTGGGATATCATTCCAAACTTATCATTCTGAGGATCTTGCCGTGATTTTCTCACACGGCTATCTATTCTCCAACTATATAAAGGCCGCTCTCCCATCACAAAAAGGTACGTTCAATGCTTAATTTATAGCATAGTGCATTATCACTTTGAGAGCTCTGCTATTTCACTCTAATTAGCTTCTTGTCGACTTGGTCTGATTCCCATGTCGAAGGGGTTTTGAGCGGCCTCGCCTCGGCCGATTATGTTTATTTGTCTGCGCAAGTTACACATCTTATTGACAAGGTCTAGTATTGAGGACAAGAAATAATTTTGATTGTTGGTTGCTTTCTCCAATTTTCTACCACAACAGTTTTGCCCCATTTGTGGGAACCATACTTCTCAACTTTCTATGCACCTGCGCAGCCATTTGCTACCTAGACCAAGTGTCAATAGCCCTTTGGATAACAGAGCTCACCTAATGGCCAACACCAGCCAAACTCTGGATCTAGAGGGCCTTCACCATGAGATGCACAGTATTGCCGAACAGATAAGAATCATGAACAAAATCATCGCCCGTTTCATACAGCACCTCGCCACAACCAATCTACTACCTCCATTAGCACCCGTCCCAGAAGCAGATCGAATCCTCCGTTCTCATCGGTCAGGCAATGACAAATCTCAAGCTAACCAAAGTACAGGTTGGGCGCGTTTGAATAGAAATCAGCAATGTCGATCACCGAGTCCACACCCCAAGCGCGAAAGAAGTCTTGTTACCTCGGAATCTCAGTCTTCAAGCTAGACTGATAAAACTTGAGGCAAGGAGACCAGGAGAAGAGAGAGGTCACCTCGCCGAGATGAACGAGCTCCTAGGCGGTGGGATGAATCAATCACTCAAAAGATCAAAGACTTAGACGCTCGTATTGATGCCCTCAACACTGGTGCGAGCGCTCCAGTCTCTGTGGATGCGTTGATCAAGCAAACCGAACCTCCATTTATGGATAGGATAATGAGGACAAAAGTCTTTTCCAAATTCAAGTTGCCTACTCAGCTCGGGGTGTACGAAAAAAAGATGGATCCTGTGGATCACCTGGACTCATACAAGAACTTGATATCGCTCCAGGGGATACTCTGACAATGTGATGTGTAAAGTTTTCTCCACCACTTTAAAGGGATCGGCGAGATTATAGTTCCGAAAGCTACCTCCAGGAACCATTGACTCGTTTAGCGACCTTAGTAGGCTCTTCGTTGCCAACTTCATGAGCTGCCAGGTCAGGTAGAAGAATGTCTCCCACCTCTTCACTGTTCACCAGAAGGAAATAGAAAGCTTGAAGGACTATGTTAAACGTTTCAATCAGGCTGTCCTAGAAGTGAAAGACCCTAGTGACAAATTAGTAATAATGGCCATGATGGAAGGACTTCGCCTAGGCCCGCTATTTGACTCCCTTTCCAAGAATGTTCCTGAAACCTTATCAACCCTCTAGAGCATGGTTAACAAGTACAATGTTGTAGATGAGTTAGCCAAGGCCAAACGGAGGAGGTAAGAAAGAGATGACCACAAGAGAAAAGAGCTTGATTCCATGTGGGCTGACTATAGAGACAAGTCGAAGAACAAGAGATCAAACCAAGACTTCAGGCGAAGAAATGACAGGCGCCTCCACACTCTACCTCGCTATCCCAACCTGGCATTGCCATCCCTCAACGCTCCCATCGCCCAGATACTCACATAGATCAAGCACAAAGAGTTTATAAAGTGGCCTAGAAAAATCAAGACTGACCCCTAGAAGAGAAACAAAAACAAGTATTATGAGTTCCACCGAGACCATGGGCATAACATGGAAGATTATTTTCAGCTAAAGGAACAAATAGCCAACCTTATCAACAGAGGGTATCTAAGGAAGTATGTTGTTGATCGCCCACAGCTTGACTCGCCAGAAAGGAGATATGAAGACAATAGACCCACAGTAGGAGATATACAAGTGATCCATGGTGGATTTGGATTAGGAGGATGTTCAAAATCATCTAGTAAGAGACACGCCAGAAGCGCGAATGGGCGAGCTAAAGAAGAAGTTTATAACCTCTCCTCGCTAGCAGTCAGTACCCATCAGCCCATTACCTTCACAAACGACGACATGAGAGGCTTGCATCTCCCCCATGATGATGCCTTGGTCATTTCTGCGACCATCACTAATTACAACGTGCAAAGGATTTTAGTAATGGAAGTTCTGCGGATATCTTGTTCATCTTGGCATTCAACAAGATGAAAATTGATCTAGATAAGCTCCATAATTTCCACACCCATCTGGTCGGATTTGGAGAGAACACAACATACTTAATTGGATGGATCAAATTGCCAGTAACCTTAGGGACAAAACCCCATCAAACAACTGTATGGCAAAACTTCATTGTGGTGGATTGTTCTTCGCCTTACAATGCAATCCTAGGTCCCCCAACTCTGAGAGGAGTCAAGGCCATCACCTCAACTTACCATTTGATGATGAAGTTTTTCACTTCAACATGGGTAGGCTAGGTGATAGGCGAGGCCGAGATAGAGGCATTGAGGGATGAAGTGGAAGAGATTACCCTTATTGATCCAAGAAAAATAGAGAATACTAAGCCTTTAGAAGAAGTTGCTCCAATCTCAATACATCTAGATTATCCAGATCACCATGTTATGATCAGAACAGAGCTGACTGAGGAGTTGCAAAGTGCTCTGGTGGAGTTTCTGAAGAAAAACTATGACATCTTTGAATGGTCTCAAGGTGATATGCTAGGAGTCGATTCTCAGGTCGCCATGCACAAGTTGTTCACCAACCCTGACCATCCTTCAGTTCGCTAGAAAAGAAAGAAGTTCGCCCCTGAGCCTAAAAGTCATAGAAGAAGAAGTGGCTAAGCTCATCAAGGCCAATGTCATCAAAGAATCCCACTACCTGGATTGGCTCGCCAACATTTTTGTCGCTCCCCAAAAGAGGGAGTAGTTGAGAGTATGCGTTGACTTTACCAACCTCAACAAGGTGTGTCCAAAAGATAGTTTTTCTTTGCCAAAAATTGACCTGATAGTTGATGCAACTTCAAGGCATGAGCTTCTTAGCTTCATGGACGCCTTCTCCGATTATCACCAGATCAAGATGTATCCTCCCGACGTAAAGAAGACTTCTTTTATCACACAGAGAGCATTGTACTATTAAAAGGTCATGCCTTTTGGTTTAACGAATGCGGGGGCGACAAACCAAAGACTGGTGAATAAAATGTTCAAGGAGTTGATTGGAAATATTAAAGACATTTGTATAAATGACATGCTTGTTAAGAGCCTCAAAGTTGCTGATCACCTCACTCACCTAGAAGAAGCATTTGGCGTCTTGCGGAAGCATCGAATGATGTTAAACCCTTCCAAATGCATCTTAGGTGTTTTTTCAGAAAAATTTCTTGGCTTCCTAGTGACCAAACGAGGAATTAAAGCAAATTCAAACCAGATTCAAGTTCTACTGTCCATGAGCTCACCTAGAAATATACATGAGGTGTAACAACTAACTAGGCAAGTAGCCGCCCTTAACAGATTTATCTCTAGATCAGCAGACAAGTGTTTATCATTCTTCAAAATTCTGAGAAAAAATCAGACTTTCCAATGGACAGACGAATCCAAAGAAGCGTTCCAGCAACTGAAAGAATATCTCGGCTTGCCACCCTTGCTCACAGTTCCTACCATGAGCGAGGAACTCATTGTTTACCTGTTCGTCTCGCCAACAGTCGTGAGTGCAGTACTTATCCGATAAGAGGATAAAATTCAAAAATCAGTATATTATGTTAATAAAGTCCTCATGGGAGCCGAGACTAGATACCTAAAAATTGAGAAGCTCGACTATGCCCTTCTGATCGCCGCCAGAAAGCTTCATCACTATTTTCAGGCACACCCCATTGTAGTGTTGATTGATCAATCCTTAAAGCAGATTCTCCAGCGATCTAACACCTCAAGAAGGCTCCTTAAATGGTCCATTAAGCTGAGTGAGTTCCATATTGATTATAGGCCAAGGTGGTAATCAAAGCCCAAACATTGACCGACTTCATAGCTGAGTTCACACAAGATGTCGCCCCAGAACCAGAAGTGATTCTTCATAAGGAAAAAGCTCTAGAAGAACAGAACCCAGATAAGGACCTCGCCAGATGGAAGTTATTCATAGATGGGTCATCAAACCAGCATGGCTATGGTGCATGATTTGTTCTCCAAACTCCATCAGACGAATAGATGGAATACGCCATTCGTATTGGATTCAAAGCCACCAACAATGAAGTTGAATACGAGGCTCTACTCACCGGATTTAGAATGGCAATAAAATTGGGGGTAGAATTCATGGACGCCTTTAGTGATTCCCAACTTATAGTAAATCAAGTCCAAGGGGACTACCTCGCCAAAGATATCCGAATGGTGGCCTACCTAGATAAGGTGAAGAATATATCCAAGAAGATTAAAGATTTTAAAATTCACCAAATCCCTAGGAGGAAAATAAGAAGGCTGATGCCCTGGACAACCTCACCCCAGCCTTTGATTTCGTCTCGAATAGGAGTATTCCAATGGAGTTCTTATCAAACCCAAGTATTGAGGTCGCCAAACCTGTCTGCTAGACAAAAACAATCCCAACATGGATGGACGATATCATTGCATACCTTCAAGATGGGACGTTACCAACTAATAAGCTCTAAGCTCGCCGTATACAATACCGATTTGCCAGATTTTGCCTCATTCATGGAATTTTGTATAAAAGATCTTTTTCAGGACCACTCTTAAGGTGCCTCCTACCTGAAGAAGTAGAATATGTACTAAGGGAAATTCATAAAGGAATCTACTAAAATCATTCAAGGGCGAGATCACTAGTGAAGAAGGCAGTTTGCCAGGCTATTTTTGGCCTGAGATGGAACGAGATGTGGCGACATACATGAAGAAATATGATAAATGCCATAGGTTTGCCCTAGTAAGCCACCTCCTTCACACCGAGATGGTGCCAATGACCAGCCCATGGCCATTTACTTAGTGGGGTGTAGACATACTTGCACCTCTACCCTAAGCTCCATTACAAAGAAAGTTCTTGATCGTCGCCATTGATTACTTCACGAAGTGGATAGAGACAGAGCCTCTTGCCAAGATCATAGAAAAGAACACCAAGAATTTCATATGAAAGAACATCGTTTGCCGATTTGGAATTTCCAAGGTCATTATCTCGAACAAAGCCAAGCAATTCGACAATGATGGATTCAAGCAGTTCTGCTCAGACCTCGCCATCTCCCATCATTTCTTCTCGCCTGGTCATCCTCAAGCGAAAAGTCAAGTAAAAATTACCAATAGGACAATCTTGAGGAATTTAAAGACTAGATTGGAAAAATCCAAAGGTGAATGGGTAAAAGACTTGTCGAGCATACTTTGGACTTACTATACCACGAGTAGAAGTCCTGAACGCGAGACGCCATTTTCTATGGTATATAAGACAAAATCTGTTATACCAGTGGAGATAGGGATACCGAGCTTCAGGACTACAAATTTCAATAAGGAGGACAATAAAACAGAACTGAGGCTTAACCTTGATCTCCTTGACAAAAAGAAGGAGAAAGAAGAGATACGTCAAGCAACCTACAAGTACCAGATCGCCAGATACTATAACCAAAGAGTAAAACACAAATCTTTTTTGCCTGGTGACTTAGTCTTGAGGAAGGTTTATCTACAAGGGAGTTGAATGTCAGAAAGCTTGGTCCTACGTAGAAAGGCCCATACAAAGTTACCAAAATGTCCAAACCAAGAATGTATTGGCTAGAGGACATGAATGGAAAGGCACTACCTCACCCATGGAACGCTGACCACCTAAAGAAGTATTACTAATGAATCTGCTGGTCGCCATGAGAAAAAGATCGCCTGTGCAAAGACGATAGTGCCAGTCTTATAATCGCTAAAAGCTCCATATTTGTACGATGTTAATCGCCAAAATTGCTTGTTATGCTCACTAATCTTTATGATGGATTAATAAAATTTCTTCAGATTAGCTTATCGCCAATAATTTATGTCGCCAATTTCTTAAAGTGCCAATTTTGTTATCGCCTAATATCAAGAGCGCCCATTCATTATAAAATAATAAGGCGTCTTGATCTCCAGTTGGATTGTCACCATTATGATATCGCCAATATCAAGAACGTCCATTCATTATAAAATGATAAGACGTCTTGTTTTCCATTTTGATATCTCCAATATCAAAATTGCCCATTCATCTTGATTGACAATTTTGTTATTGCCATGATCAAGATCAATTATATTATTGCCAATATTATGATTGCCAGAAAGTGGTTCGCTTGATTATTTCTCCAGGGTAAGGTTCATTGTGCACATAATAAAGCAATTTGAATCCACCTAAGATCACCTGTTAATCAAGCTCGCCAAATTCTATCGCCATGTTTCAGAATTTGTATATTCGCCAAGTATCTGAATTCGCCAAATTAATAAAGTTTTGGTCGCCATGATTCAGATTAATGGTTGCATTTGTAAATAGACCATTTTTCATATCGCCACTGGATTATGTTCACCTACTTTCCTTAAGATCGCCAAATTGGTTTCACCAGTTTGAATGTCTGAATTTATCTCACCAGGTTCTCAAGTTATGTTTGCCATTTCATGATATCACCAACACAAGTAGGAAATAAGCTATAAAGAGCATACAACACATGTGAAAAAAGAGTATTCATTGAAAATTGGAAGTATTACAGATCGCCATTACAAGGAGAAATTTTTTTATAAGTATTTACAGGTATTCAAGGAGAAAGGGGTTGGTATTCTCCTTGCCTTTCTCATGATAGTCCATGTCCATGTCCATGTCCATGCTTTCAAGGTCAATGCCGAGGTTGGGATGGTGATGAGCCAATTGCCTCTTACAAAAATTGAAACCCTCGCCAAAGTATTTAAAAACAGTAGTTCAATAGCACAAGCAAAAAGTACAAATGAAAAGAGAAACCCCCTATTTATAATAAGTACCAAGAGCTAAGATTTTTTTGTATCACCGGTTCAGATTGCACAACATTTTGAGTTTCGATGACGAAAACCGTCACTCTCGCCAAAAGTTTTTGCCCTTCTCGCCAAAATGTGCCAAAACGTCATTCTGCCATTAATGCAATCTACCACGTTTCAGCCAATAGAGGCGCGCCCTCATTGCCCCCCACATCATCAGGAGGTAGTTACTTCATTTGCTACTCGTAGATCCTAAGTGTTCCACCTCGGCATCTCGAGTAGGGGGTTAGCGTAACTGATACTCTAAGTTTGGTACATTGCCTAAGGGATCACATCGCCATATCACCAATATAATTCTGGTCGCCCATTGTATCATCACTCAGTTATTCATCTCGCCAATATATGTATGGGCATCTTCGCCTCACCAATAAGAGAGGTCATCTACTTTGCTTGATAATAGCTTCTTCGTAAGGACTCCATTTTCATAAGGAATTTACTCCCGTGAGACTCCTTTTTCACCACGTCGCCTATAATCGCGGGATGTTCTCCAAATGGCAACTTCGTGTTTTATCTTCGATATATTTGGGATATCATTCCATACTTATCTTTTTGAGGATCTTATCATGATTTTCTCACACGGCTCGGCTCTCTATTCTCCAACTATATAAAGGCCGTTCCCCCATCACAAAAAGGTACGCTCAATGCTCAATATATAGCACAGTGCATTATCATTTTGAGAGCTCTACTATTTCACTTTGATTAGCTTCTTGCCGCCTTGGTCTGATTCCCATGTCGGAGGAGTTTTGAGTGGCCTTGCCTTGGCCAATTATGGTTGTTCATCTGAGCAAGTCACTCATCTTGTTGTCGAGGTCCAGTACCAAGGAGAAGAAGCAATTCTGACTGTTGGTTATTTTTTTTAGTTTTTTACCACAATAATCTCTATCGCAGAAGATAAAGGCAAGTCCATGGTAATCTTAGATTTGTTAGTTTCTGTCCCAGTCTTTGGTGTTTTTTCTCCAAATTGAGCTCCTACTACTGACCCATACCACCTTACACGATGGTTTAACAGAAGATTTATTCGATCTAGACTATTCCTCCTTTATTTCCTCCAAGTCATTACCGTTAAGATCTTCATTTCATTCTGAAGACAATGATTCAGAGTACTTTTTCTTATTGGGTGAACAACTTGAGCATGGATGAGCTATTTGGAAGGCCCCTCTTCCCAATTTGGGTGGATCTTCGTACAATACGGGATACTGGGAATAGATAGAAGATGTTCTTGCTTGAAACAGATCCACCCTTATTGCTACGGATATACAATCCTGCTTATGTCTCTTTATTCACATATGATCGCGACGAGAGTCTTATATGATCTTTTTGCAAGCTATGGTTTTCGTCTATTAATAGCCTTCATACTCTAATTGGAGAAAGAGAATACGTTAGAACATCTAATTTAGGAGAATACTAGTATTTGGACCATGCCATTTTAAATTTGTAATTTACATCTCATTTACATAATTTTTCAAAAATTCTCAAAACAATCATTTTACAATTTCTTTAATTGCAACAAAACTTAATCTTGCATTTCTAGCTCCCTGTGAATATGACCTTGGAACTTTCAAGTATTACATAGGTTCTTACGTTTGGGGACTATCTGCAATAATTAGATAGTATCAAATCAAGGCAAGCATTTTTGAGTTTTGATCTTGAAAATACCTTTAATCAATCATAGGCAAACATTTAAACCATTTAAGAGGAGAGAAGAAGTCAATTCATGCTAAAGTTTGGAGGAAGACATAGTCTTTGGAGCAAGCCAATGGATCTAGACTTCCATGGGTGAGAAAAACTCAAATATACATGAAACACTAGTCATTAAACTAAAGTAATCAACAACAAGAATGGTAGATGAATGAGAATGAGAATTCAATAGCATAATCAAAATACAAATTAAAAGCCAAGTAAACTTACAACCATTTGAATTATAGCAAAATTAGAACAAGAATTACAAGCTTCAACTTCAAAACAAGTGCTTTTCTTTCTCCTCTATAAGTCTCTAACGCTTGATC
>BRYE01000016.1:11446602-11461602 GCA_030159115.1 Actinidia arguta var. hypoleuca | reverse complement strand
TTACTTGCTTAGCCTCACCGACCTCCCCTTTACATCAGAAGTCATGGCCAAGCCCCTTTTGTAAAAATTCAAGATGCCCTAGATGGAGGCGTTTGATGGCTCAAAAAACCCGATGGACCATCTGGAGACGTATAAAGCCTCCATGAACCTACATGCAGTGCTGGAAGAAATCATGTGTAAAGCATTCCCAACAACCCTAAAAGGCTCGTCCAGGATATGGTTCAAAAAACTAAAGGTCAGATCTATAAGGATATTCACACAACTAAATAAGCCCTTTATAAGGCATTTTATAGGAGGCTAGAGACAAAGAAAACTTGCCACGTATCTCTTGAATGTGAAGAAAATCAAAGTAGAATCCCTGCGAAACTTCGTAGCATGGTACAATAGTGAAGTCCTTTAAATAGATGAAGTGAACAACAAAATGGCCCTCGCGGCCATTATGGGCGGCCTGCAGGGGAGAAAGTTCCTTTTCAACTTAGCCAAATTGCCACAGACCTTCATGGCCAAGTTGATCATGATAGCCCAAAAATACATGAGTGTCGAGGATGTGATGAACGCCAGACGAGGAGATGTAGACGAGAAATAGGAGAGGACAAAACGAAAGAGTAAGTTTGAGCCAGAACACACCAACATCAGGTCGAGGATCGGTTTAAAAGAAACTGAGACATTCTAGAGAGAAAGTCACCCTGACTACAATCAACGCGACCAAATATTAATGCAAATCCAGGACGACCCAAACCTACGCTGGCCCCAGAAACTCAAGACAGCGCTCGGGCAATGGGACTAGAACAAATAATGTCATTTCAACAAGGACCATGGACATGACACAGAATAATGTTTTGACTTAAAGGAACAAATAGAGGCACTGATTTGTAGAAGGAGGTTATCCCAATTTGAGGCTAAATGGAAGGAACGAGAGGAACCACAAAAGCAAACAGAATGAGTGTGCCAAAATTCATAAAAACCAATCAGAAAGATAAGGGTGATTGTAGGGTGATATGCAGGCAGAGACAAGACCTGATTAGCCAAGAGAGCATTTTCAAGAAAGTTTCGAGCACAAGGACTATGCATGGACACTAAACCCAAAAAAATCTAGAAGGGAGGAACCAATCATCGTATTCATAGACGATAATACCGAAGGAGTACAACAACCCCATGACGACCCCTTAGAAGTAATGCTCGTAATAGCAAACTATATGATAAAAGGATTCTAATCGACAATAGAAGCTCAACAGATATTCTCTTCATCAGCATGTTCAAAAAACTTAGCATGGAAAGAGTCAGCTACTACCCTCAAGTCACCCCTGATCGGGTTCATTGGAGACAAAGTATAGCGCGATCAGGTCACTCGAACTGCCGATCACGATCAGACATTACCTAAGCCAGGTGATGAAGATGATCACTTTCTTGGTAGTGGATTGCTCTTTGGCTTACAACGCAATCCTTGGAAGGACGTCACTAAATCGGTTCACGGTAATAACCTTGACCTACCACCTGCTAATGAAATTCCTAAAACCTGACGGAGTCAGGGCGATCAAGATAGACCAAGTTGCAGCCCATGAATGTTACATGACGTCTCTGAGGAAAAACACCCCCATAGATCATGGTGATAAACACAATGGAAGTAAAAGACAAAAAATAAGAAAAATAGGGGAAACTAGAAGGCAAGATGGATAACATAAAATTGGAGCTAGGACAAGCAAACTGAGAGATACAAGTGGGCTCAACACTAGTTGAACCCCTCAAAACCAAGTTGGTAAAACTTCTGAGAGACAACAAGGACATGTTCGCATGATCCTACAAGGATATGCTTCGAATAGACCCGTGGTTATGGTTCATTGCCTGAATGTGGATCCCCACAACAAGCTAGTCATACAAAAACAACAGATCTTCACAACAAAAAAAGAAAGAAAGAAAGAATGATGTCACAATAGAGGTGGAGAAACTATTGACAATAGGGTTCATCCGAGAAGTCCACTACCCAGAATGGCTTTTAAACGTGGTTCTAGTGAAGAAATCCAATAGAGAATGGAGACTGTGTGTGGACTTCATCGACCTCAACAAAGCGTGCCCCAAGGATAGCTACCCCCTCCCCAAAATTGATCAACTTGTAGACGCGACGTTAGGACACGAGCTGCTAAGTTTCATGGAAGTTTTCTCCGGATACAACTAGATTCGGATGGATCCCTCAGACCAAGAAAAAACCTCATTTGTAACTAACCAGGGGTTGCACTGCTACAAGGTAATGCCCTTCGGGCTGAAGAATGTAGATGCCACATACCAACGCTTGGTAAATTCAATGTTCAAAAAGCAAATCAGAAGAAGCATAGAAGTATATGTAGACAATATGCTGACCAAAAGCAATGTCGCCTGAGACCACATTTATGACTTGAAGGAAATCTTTAAGGTTTCTGAGGAAGTACGGAATGAAACTAAACCCCGATAAATGCGCCTTCAGGGTCTTAGCGAGGAAGCCAAGTCCTTGGGCTTCTTAGTAAGCAATCGAGGCATTGAAGTGAACCCAGAAAAGATCAACACAATATTGGAGATGAAGTCACCAAAAACCATCAAAGAAGTTCAGAGACTAATGGGAAAGGTGGCAGCCTTAAATAGGTTCATCTCATGGGCCACCCTTAAGTACCTACTATTCTTCAAAGTCTTGAGGAAGGCCTTCGATTGGACGCATGAGTGTGATACCGCCTTCTAGCAATTGAAAGCGGACCTAAGCTCTTTGCCCCTACTCTTTCTGGCAATTGGGAGAACCCATGCACCTATATATGGTTGTATCTCTTACAGCGGTGAGCTCAGTGCTGATACGGGAAGATGACAAAAAGCAAAAGTCAATGTACTATGTAAGTCAAGTGCTTAGCGGTGCAAAAAAATGATACCCCATACTAGAGGAGTTAGCATTAACCCTGGTCACCATGATGAGGAGATTGTGACCATATTTCCATAGGCACACCATAATAGTCATGTCAATACAACCAATACAACATATGTTGTAAAAAACAAATGTATTAGAAAGGTTGGCAAAATGGGCCATAGAACTCGAAGAATTCAATAGTCAGTACCAGCCCAGAACGACAATCAAAGCACAGGTCATTGCTGACTTCATGGTGGAACTAACCCTAGCCAAGGAAGAAGAAAAATAGATGCTAATGCCGGAACTAGATCCCCAAAATTCATGGGTGCTCAATGTGGATAGATCGGTGACAATAGAAGCAAGCGGTGCAAGGATAATAATGATATCACCTTAAGGGGACATCTACGAATGCGCGCTACATATTTGCTTTGAGATAACCAATAATGAGGCATAATACGAGGCGGCCATATCAGGGCTAAGGATGGCACAAGAAATAGGAGATGAACACCTTGAAGTAAGAAGCAAATCGTGATTAGTGGTCAGATAGATGAAGGAACCCTCGAAGCGAAAAAAGATAGTATGAGAACCTACCAAAAAATAGCGAAATAGCCTGCGAAAGCCTTCAGAGCCTTCATAATCGAAAAGATTCCAAGAGAGCAGAACGAGAGGGTGGATGCACTTGCCTAACTTGCGACAACACCAAAAGAGGAGATTCAAAAAAGGAAAATGCTAAAATACCTTGCACAACCCACGACGGAATAACCAAAGATAAATGTAGAGGTATCAGGAAAAGATATGCTATTGGCTCAATCCATCATCAAGTACCTAAAAATGGGAGAAGTAATAGATGATTGGCTAGAGACCAAACGTCTCAAACATAGGGGCAAACTGTATGTGGTAATGGAAGGAGTGCTTTATAAAAGAGGATTTTCGCGACCTCTTCTCAAATGTGTATCAGAACAAGAAGTTGACTACATAATGAGGAAAATACACAAAGGCATCTGCGGTAACCACTCGGGGCGGACGACCACTAGCCAATGAAGTACTATGCGTAGCATTGGCGTGTCCAAAGATACCAAGACCTTCATTCAAAAGTGTGACAAGGGCTAGAGATTCGCAATGATACCATGCTAAACCCCTACCAAACTCACGCTAATCACCAGCCCTGACCGTTCGCCCAAGATGGTATGACCTAGTGGGATCCTTACCTCAAAGTAGGGACTAAGCTAGAATATTAGTTTAGTGGGGTCAAAATTCTAAAATTATATATAATTATGGGATAATAGTATAATTTTT
The DNA here is from genome assembly GCA_030159115.1 of Actinidia arguta var. hypoleuca. Classification (NCBI taxonomy): domain Eukaryota; kingdom Viridiplantae; phylum Streptophyta; class Magnoliopsida; order Ericales; family Actinidiaceae; genus Actinidia; species Actinidia arguta. The sequence goes on along the minus strand of BRYE01000016.1, from coordinate 11,457,443 downwards.
TTCAGTGGGGTTAAAGTATTGTATTTTTTTTCCATTGGGGTGATAATATAATTTTTTTTGTGGACTTATAGTGTAATTTTTTTTAGTGGAGTCAATTGTAGCTATTACTCCCTTCGCCCTTGCCTCAAGGCACTCGGCAGAGCAAGTTCGTTATCGTGGCTATTGACTAATTCAGAAAATGGGTAGAGGCTCAGCCATTGGCCAGAATAATGGAAAACAAAGCCAGTGATTTTGGTTAGAAGTCTCTACAGATTCGGCATTCCCAATGCGGTGGTGAAATGAATGAACAAGTTAAAGTCACAAACTGAACAATGCTAAAGATGATCAAGACCAAGCTGGAAGAAGTAAAATCTTTATGGGTAGATAAATTACCTAGCATTTTCTAGGCTTACCACACAACGGCCTGAACCCCCCCTAGAGAAACCCCTTTCCAGTTGACCTACGGGAGCGAAATTGTAATCTCAACAGATATAGGCATGCCAACACACTGGGTCATTAACTTCAACCAAAGTAGCAATGAAAAAAATTATGGTTTATTAACCAAAGATCGCCTTGTTTCATCCTCCACCCATGCCACAAGATAAAAAAATAAACATAATTGAAATCTACATGTCGTACTATGCCATTCATCAAAAAGAAAGTATATTATTCCCAACAAAAAGGAAAGGCTCAAAAAGTGTATGCATATGATATAAGTTTCCACTCTATATGTCAAGATATCCTCAATCACATGATCAAGCTCAAAATTGTTCCAACGAATCATGCAATTGAAAGTGAGAATAATCTACTTATGTAAGCATGAAATCAAATCAAGGCATCATTACGAATATACTAGTCTAAAAAAGCATGTAAAGAGTTAAAAATATCCTTAATCCGCTGATTAACAAACAAATCCACAATTTTTTTTGGTTTTAAAATGAAATTCATTCCCTCACCCACCCACCCACCCCCACTTAAAATGACATTGTCCTCAATGGCATAAAAAAAAATGGAACAAGGGACAAAGAAAGCATAAGGAGAATGAAGAATTTCCCCCTAAATGCACCAAATTTGCAAGTACAAAAGGAACAAGGAGGCACCCCAACTTAAAACTCAAGTATCTGCAATTGGTTAGGGATCACAATACCAGTATGCAGAGGAAAGAAAAGAAAAGAAAAGGCATAAAAATTTAACTACCTACAGGAAGAGAAATATTGAATCGGGTGGGTTCCAAACTTTGAAGACACTAACATCCACTTGGATAGTGATGAACAGAGGAGCCCAACTTAGACCCTAAGACAAAATTGTATTTGACCATTCCAAATGATCAAATGCTTCGATAATTTTCTATTTTTGCGGCCCCTTAAGAGTTAAAGTTCCACCACTTGTGCATTCCCAATCAGTTTAGTTTTGTAGTTGTTGACCAAGTGGACGAGATAAGGACCCATAACCCAGTTAAAATTGTCAACACCAAGAAAGTCAATACATTCTACCTCAATAAAGGAATTTGTATACCAAGCATGGCTAATATTAAACAAGCCAACTTCAACCTCACATTGAGTAGGTTCTTCAAATGGTGTGACTAATTCTTGTGCAGCGGTTTCATGGTCCTCAATCATGACCTCAACCTCAAAACTAATAGGTTCGCTTTGTTCTTCACACAACTCATCGTGATCCTCCTCACAATTGGTCTATATTTCCCATTCTTGTTACCCTTGAGTCAATGACTTTTGCTCCTCTTATCCGTTAAGACATTTTAACTAATTATTCCATATAGACTCCTAGGTCGGCAATTGCTTGACATTTAAATCTATTAATTGATTGGCAAACCCCATATATTTTAAAATTTGCAACATACTCTCCTCAAAAGTTAGTGTTTTCTTGAGGTGGTGGATGAGAGTAATGTTGATATGGTTATTCTAGTGGGGCAACATAATAGGAAGGAGGATAAGAAGTATTAGAGGCATCTAACTAATTTTCTTGTGTCTAAGAGGAGTTGTAGTAATTTCTCCACTCATGGTTGTGAGTGTACAAGTATAAATTGTCATTACTGGAATTCATGAACCCTCAAGTAATATTGACTGTATTTTTGAATAAACTTGAAAAAATCTTGAGTACAAGGACATTCAGTCACAAAGTGATTATGACTGGAACATATATGGCATCACTCATTCTACACAACTTCCTCAAACCGAGGGAATGGAGATGGGTATGTAGAGGGAGTACCGTACTCCCATGAATAGTTGAACTGTGACACTTTAAAATTGTGCTTAAAATGTGTCATTTTTTTATAACCAAAAATAAAAACTAAATACGAAAAGTAATACTTACAACACTTGTGATGCAATCACAAATAATTCAAACTTGCCATAGTTCCCCGGCAACGACTCAAAAATGCTTGCTTCCCAGATGTGTGATTGTTTCCAAGGGCAAAAACTTGTTAGTGCAATATAATGCTCGGAGTACTCGATATCATTTCTCCGCATAGAACTATTAGTGAAAAGTTAAATTGAGTTGCAAGTAAAAGAATTAAAGAATTATAAAGTAAATAAAATGAGTATGGCTTATAAGAGGTTGGTTTCTGACAACTAAGGTGGTTAAACTATGAAAGTAAAAAGGCAAGGTCCAAAAGCTTGATCAATTCCTAACTTCGGTAAATTGATTTATGCTCTTAACTATAACTCAACCACATCTCATTTATATTGGTCGGAGAATTTAGCATATAAAACATATTTTTCATAAAAAAAAGTGTACGAATAATGCTCTTTGACCTAACAAAAAAATATTAGTTTTTTATTTCTGGCTAAAATATTAAAAGCGGGATAAAGAAATTATTTTTTCTTGTTTGGAATGGCCATGAACTAGTAAAAATCACTAATAATTATTGAGTTTACTAAAAAAATCTAGATTAAGCGACCCCCCAAAAAATCATCCACGCAATAAAAAATATCTAGGCCAAATGGGCCAAAGTACCAAAATACAACTAAAAAATATAAGCCAAACGGGGCCTAGATTCTCATACTTGGAAAGTTGTCTCAAGGTATGAGAAAATTCTTTAAATTGTACTAAATCACCAAGTGTCCATCTTATTTTTGCGATGTTTGCTGAGAATTGGCTAGAATTAAAAATAAAAAAAGGTACTGTCATTACTGAGGAAATAAATCATATATATAAACGTATATATATACAAGAATTGCTAAACTAGTAGTTCAAATCCCAAGCTTAAAGATGGAATTGACATAAAAAACTATTGAGAAACAGAAGGTAATCATTAAAATTGATAAGGGATAAAATCTCCACCCATTAACCCGAGATAATTATCTCGTCAAGATATGAAGAACATGTCGCCAACCTATCTCGTGATCGATATCGGATTTGCCCAAATTCCATTACCACCCTGATTGCTTTTAGAACATCACCTCGACAAAGGCTGAGGTGGACAAGCCCGCCTTAATATCGCCATCTCGCCCATGGGCGAGGTTAACTATGTCGCCTGCCTCTCTAAATGATAAGATCAATGTGAGACTCCATCTCCTCTCGAACTCCTAAGTTCGCGGTACTATCTCCACAAGGCATCTTTCTCCTTATCTCCGATATTCTCGGGATCTCCTTCCATACTTAGCCACCTGAGGATTACGCCGTGATCTCCTCACACGGCTCTCCATCCTCCATCTATAAAAGGTCACTCCCCTCCATTAGAAAAGGTACGAAATCATTGACATTCTCACTTTGAGAGCTCTAATACTTTACCTACTTTACATTGTCTAGTTTGCTCGCCTTAGTCTAATCTTCACACCGTAGGAGTTTGTAGTGGCCTCACTCTGGCCGATAACGTTTGTTCTCTTGCGCAAGTCGACGAGGTCATCACCCCAGGTCAAATACTGAGCTTAAAGAGCAATTCTGACTGTTGATTGCTCATCCCAAATTTTTACCACACTAGTTTGGCACCGTCTGTGAGAACAATAATTCTCTATACCTTATGCACCTGCGTAGTCGCTTATTATCTAGACCAAGTACCAGTAGCCCTTCAGATAACAGAGCACATCCTATGGCAACACCAGCCAAACTCCAGATCTTGAGAGCCTCCATCGTGAGATGCATGGGATCTCCAAGCAGATTAGGATCATGAACGAGAATAATGCCCGCCTGTTTAGGAAGAAGTTGATCAATCTCACTGTTCTCATCGATCAGACGACCATGAATTTCAAAGTCGCCAAAGCATAGGTCAGGCGCATTCAACCAAAAAACAACACCAATAATCGAGCTTACACTTCAAATGAGAAAGGAGTCATGTTCTATCAGAGTCTCAGTTGTCTAGCCGAACTCATGATACAGAGGGTGAGGAGACCAAAAGAAGAGGAAGGTCACCTCGCCGAGATGCCCAGGTGCCGAGATAAGTCCACCACCCAGAAGATTAGAGACTTGGATGCTAGGATTGATTCCATTAACACGGGGGCAAACGCCCCAGTCACTGTAAAAGCTTTGATCAGACAGATCGAACCTCCATTCATAAATAGGGTGATGAAAGTCAATATGTCATCCACATTCAAGCTGTCGTCCTAACTCGGGGTGTATGAAGGGAAGACGGATCCAATGGACCACCTAGACTCGTACAAGAACTTGATGATGCTCTGGGGTACTCTGACAAAGTGATGTGCAAGGTCTTTCTAGCAACTTTGAAAGGGTTGGTGAGGTTGTGGTTCAGAAAGTTATCTCTGAGAACCATTGATTTGTTTGGCGACCTAAGTAGGCTTTTTGTTGCCAATTTCATGAGCTGCAGGATCAGGCAAAAGAATGCCTCTCACCTTTTCTCAATTCACAAAAAAGAAGGGAATAGCTTGAAAGATTACGTCAAGCGCTTTAATCAGGTTGTCCTAGAAGTAGAGGACCCCAATAATAAAGTGGTGGTTATGTCCATGATGGAAGGATTTTGCCCAGTCTCGCTATTCGACTTCCTCTCCAAGAACGTCTCTGAAACCTTGTCAATGCTCCAAAGCAAAGCTGGCAAATATATTGTGGTATAAGAGTTAGCCGAGGCCAAGCACATGAGACGTGGAAGGGATGATCGCAAGAGAAAAAAACCTGATACCCGGCGAGCAGATTATAAGGACGAGGTAAAAAGCAAGAGGTCAAATAGAGATACTAGGAGGAGAATTAACGACCGACGTCCTCATATGCCACCTCGCCGAACTGACCTGATATTGTATCCTCTTAACACCCTTATAGCCCAAGTGCTCATGGAGATCAAGAGTGAAGAATTTGTGAAGTGGACGGGAAAAATCAAGACTAACCCCCTCAGAAGGAACAAAAATAAATATTGCGAATTTCATAGGGACCATGGGCACAACACTGATGATTGCTTCCAACTGAAAGAGCAGATAGCCGACCTAATCAAGAGAGGGTATCTAAGAAAGTTTGTAGTTGATCGCCTACACCTGAGCTTGCCTAATAGATGATACATTGACAACAGGCCAACAGTAGGTGACATCCAAATTATCCATGGTGGACTTGCATCAGGGGGTGCTCAAGCTCGTCTAGAAAAAGGCATGCTAAAGAGGTAAGTAGGCGAGCTGAAGAAGAGGTTTTTAACCTCTCCACACCTATTTCAGGGCACACCAACCGATCACCTTCACCAATGAGCATTTGAAAGGCTTGTATCTCTCCCATGATGATGCACTGGTCATCTTGGCTACTATCGTCAATTTCAACATTCAAAGGATCCTAATTCACAACGAGAGTTCTACCAATATCCTATTCATCATAGCATTTGACAAAATTAAGATAGGCCAAGATAGGCTCTATCCATTTCACACTCCTCTGGTCAGGGTTGGAGGAAGGGATGTTAGCCCATTGGGAAGTTGGGATAGATCAAGTTACCCTTGAACTTGGGAGTGGAACTTCACCAAACTATAGTGTGGCGGGATTTTATCATAGTGCATTGTCCATCACCTTATAATGTTATCTTAGGTTGCTCCACCTTAGGAAAAACCAAGGCCATTGCCTCTACTTATCACCTAATGATAAAGTTTTCCACTTCCACCGGGATAGGCAAGGCGAGGGGCGGCCAAAAAGTGACAAGACAGTGCTTCATCATGACCATGAAAACCAACTCTCGTTTGACTAGATAGCAACTACAGATAGATGATGACGAGATGGAGGCACTAAGAGATGAAGTGGAAGAAATTACCCTTGTTGATCCCAGAGAAACAAAAAACACCAAGCCATTGGAAAAAGTGACTCCAATCTCTATACACCCCAACTACCCAGATCATCATGTCATGATCGAAACTGAGTTGACTGAAGAACTGCGAAGTGCTTTGGTAGAGTTTTTAAAGAAAAACTACAATGTGTTTGCGTGATCACAAGGCAATTTGTTTGCTGACCTTAATCATCCTCTAGTTCACCGAATGAGAAGAAAGTTTGCCCTAGAGCGCTTGAAGGTCATCAAAGAAGAAGTGGCTAAGCTCATCAAAGCCAATGTCATTAGGGAATCTCAATACCCAAATTAGCTCACCAACGTAGTCATTGTCCCCAAAATGGGAGAAAAGTAGAGAGTGTGTGTTGATTTTACCGACCTAAACAAGGCCTGCACAAATGATAGTTTTCATCTACCTAAGATTAATCTAATTGTGGATGCGACCTCTAAACACGAACTCCTCAACTTCATGGACGCCTTCTTGCGATATCATTAGATTAAAATGCATCCTCCTAATATAAAAAAGACTTCCTTTATCATAGAAAGAGGGTTGTACTGTTACAAGGTTATGCCATTTGGGTTAAAGAATACAGGTGCGACATACTAGAGATTGATCAACAAGATATTCGAGGAGATGATAGGAAAGACAATAGAGGTCTACATAGATGACATGCTAGTCAAGAGCCTCAAAGTAACTGACCATGTCGCCCATTTGGAAGAAACGTTTGGTATCCTGCAAAAACACCGTATGATGCTTAACCCCTCCAAATGCATCTTTGGTGTGTCGTTGGGAAAGTTCATTGGTTTTTTGGTGACAAAATGAGGAATTGAGGCGAACCTAGACCAGATTCAAGCTTTACTTGCGATGATCTCACCAAGGAACATTCAAGAGGTGTAGGAGTTAACTGGGCGAGTGGCAACTCTTAATAGATTTATCTTGAAGTCAGCAGATAAGTGTTTGCCATTTTTCAAGATTCTGAGGAAGAATAAAGCTTTTGAGTAAACGGACGAATCCGAGGTGGCATTCTAACAACTGAAGAAGAGTCTAAGGTCGCTTCTCCTACTCACTGTTCCTAACATGGGCTAGGAGTTCATCCTATATCTCTCCATCTCGCCAACATTAACAAGTGCAGTGCTCATTGAGGAAAGGACAAGGTTCAAAAACTAGTTTACTATGTCAGCAAAGTCCTCATAGGAGTTTAAACTAGATACTTGAAAATTAAGAAATTCATCTATGCCCTTTTGATCGCCGCCAGAAAGCTTTGTCACTATTTTCAGGCGCATCCCATTGTTGTGCTAACGAATCATCCCTACATCGGGAAAACTTCTCAAATGGTCTATTGAACTGAGCGAATTTCACATTAACTACGGATCAAGAATGGCGATCAAAGCTCAAGCATTAGCTAATTTCATAGCTGAGTTTACACATGATGTTACTCTAGAACCCAAGATGGTTACCCCAGAGGAACAAGATCAGGATGATGACCTCACTAAATGGAAGTTGTTCGTAGATGGGTCATCAAACCAGTATGACTGTGGCGCGGGACTTGTTCTCCAAACTCCTTCGGGTGAGCAAATGAAATATGCCATACGTATTGGATTCAAAGTCACCAACAACGAGGCTAAATATGAGGTTTCCTCGCTAGATTAAGAGTCGCAACAGAGTTAGGAATGGAATCTTTGGATGCCTATAGCAAGTCTCAACTCGTTGTAAATCAAGTCCAAGGAGATTACCTCATCAAGGATCTCAAAATGGTGACCTATCTTGACACAGTGAGGACCATTTCAATGAAGATCAAGGAGTTCAAGATTCTCCAAATTCCTAGAGAAAAGAACAAGAAGGCTAATGCCCTGGCTAACCTCGCCTCAGCCTTTGATTTCATCTCCGATAGGAGCATCCTTCTGGAGTTCTTACCAAACCCTAGTATTGACATCGCTTAATCCATATGTCAAACTATAACAGACCCGTCGTGGATGGACGATATCATCGCCTATATCAAATATGGGAAATTGCCAATAGACAAGCTCCAGGCATTTCGGGTCTAATACCGATCAACCAGGTTTTGCCTCATCCAAGGGACTTTATACAAAAGGTTCTTCTCGGGACTGCTCCTGAGAAGTCTCTGACCCGAGAAAGCAAATTACGTACTTAGAGAGATTCATAAAGGCATCTGCAGCAATCTTTTCGAAGCCACATCCTACTTAGGAAGGCCATTCGCCAAGGATATTTTTGGCCTCAAATGGAACAAGATGTAATCTCATTCACCAAAATATATGATAAATGCCAAAGGTTTGTTCCAGTGAGTCATCTCCCTCATATTGAGATGGTACCAATTACCAGCCCATGCCCATTTGCTCAATGGGAGATTGACGTGCTCGGACCTCTACCACAAGCTCCATTGTAGAGGAAATTCTTGATTGTCGCCATAGACTACTTCACTAAATGGATAGAAGCAGAACCTCTCGCCAAGATCACTGAGAGGAATACCAGGATTTTTATTTGGAAGAACATTGTTTGTCGGTTCGGAGTTCCCAAGGTTATCATCTCGAACAATGCAAGGCAATTTGACAATGATGGGTTTAAACTGTTCTGTTCGGATATCGCCATCTCCAACCAATTCTCCTTGCCTGGTCATCCTTAAGCAAATAGGCAAGTAGAAGTCACCAATAGAACTATCCTAAGGAATCTAAAGGCGAGGTTAGAAAAATTCAAGGGTGATTAGGCAGAAGACCTTACCACACGACAAATAGGATCCCTACGGGCGAGATGCCGTATTCGATGGTTTATGGAACAGAGTCAGTAATACCAGTGGAGATAGGGATGTCAAACTTCAAGACCTCAAATTTCGACTAGGAGAACAATGAAACCGAGCTAAGGCTTAACCTTGATCTCTTTAACAAAAAGAGGGAGTAAGTTGAGGTACACCAAGCTGCCTACAAGCACCAAGTTACTAAGTATTACAACCGGAGTGTTAAGCATAGATCATTCCTACCAAGTGACTTAAGTCTTGAGGAAAGTCACTTTGTCTACCAAAGAATCTAATATGGGAAGGTCCTTACAAAGTTATCAAGGTGTCCAAGCTAAGGACTTATTGGCTAGAAAACATGAGCGGGAAGACACTACCTCATCCCTGGAATGCTGAGTACCTGAAGAAATATTACCAATAATATCATTAATCACCATAAGATGAAGGTCGCCTAAACAATGAGAGGTCGCCAAAATCTTTATTTGACCAAATCTCCATGTATTTACGATTTTGATCGCCAAAGTATTTATTATGTTCGCCAATCTCCATGTGATGATGGTTATTTTAATAAAATAACATTTCTCTAATTTGATCTTTTTATATCGCCAGTATTGACCATAATGGGTTATGTGGCCAATTTCAAAAAGAGTTATTCGCCAGTTTCGCCATATAAACAAATTGAAATAATTTTTTTGTTATCGCCAATATCAAGATCGCCCATTTATTGAGAAATTTGCAAATTATTTACCAAGGCATCTCAATCGCTAGAAGTTAACTCGCTTGATTATTTATGCCGCCATGATAAGGTTTAATGTTCGCCCAAGTTCAGACAACTTGAATCAGCCTTGATCGCCTAGTAATCAAGCTAGCCAAGTTAAAGTTTGGTACTTGCCTAATTAAGTTGAGTTAAATTAATAGCCCATAAGCTTTATTCTCCAAATGATCAAGCTATGTTCGTCAAATTTAGTTTGCCAATCACCAGTGTATTAAGTTTTATTTGCCAATTTATGACACATGATATCGCCAACGTAAGCAAATACTATGCAAAGAAATAAAGAAGACAAGCAGGAAACATGAAGGAAAAAATACTTTTCATTCACTGAAGAAGTGAGGGTTACAAGTGTTTAAGGAGAAAGATGGCTGGTCTCTCCCTTCTCCTCCTCCTCCTCCTCCTCCTCCTCCTCCTCCTTCTCCTTCTCCTTCTCCTTCTTCTTCCTCTTCCTCCTCCTCCTTGAGTAGCTGGGCGCCAATTCCCATATCTTGGATGTCAAGGTCGAGATGGAGACGGCCGATTTGCCTCTTGCAAAAGTCAAAGCTCTCACCAAAGTACTTAGCCGTAAATTCAACAGCCTCCTAGAAGTCATCCAAGGACTTGTACTCCTCAATGGCCTTCTTCTTTAGCTCAACCATCTCCTTCTTGAGCCTCGCCACGGTGGCGTCTCAGTCCTCCCTAGTCTTCTTTAGCTCATCAACAACTAACTATTCTTGGACTCCGAGCTCTGCTAGTTGTCTTTCTAGCTCTACGACCTATTTTTTAGCACGATTCATCTCGCTCTCAAATTGAGACAACCCGACCTTGCTGAGTCATTGCCTCATCTCTCATCTCCTTACCACGACCAACGAGGGAAGACCTGAGCACAACCGCCTAAACAAAGACAAATTCATTAGAGGAATGAAAATGCAGAAGTGCAAACTGAGCATAAAATCAAATGACTACCTAAACGAAGATATGGAAAAACTTTTATATTGCCCAGTTCAGATCCAATTTTTCCACCTCCTCCTTATCAGCAGGTGGAATCACTCCCCTAGAAGTTTCTCCGCCATAGTGGGATTCTTCAGCATAGAGGCCCTGGGCCCCAAGACAACAGTAGGGTTGGCCGAGGTCCCTTCTCTGGAAGTCGTGATAATTGCCGCCTTAG
>BRYE01000016.1:11391602-11399102 GCA_030159115.1 Actinidia arguta var. hypoleuca | reverse complement strand
ATCAAGGGCTGAGATTAAATACAATTTTAGACACAGCGACTGTCCTATCTCGACCCTTCTAAACTCTCTCTTCTTCTCCGTAACTCTTCACCGAGGCGCATGCAAGGTTCTTCTCTCTCTCCATCTATATACACATACGAATATCTCGATTATATATATGTATACGAATATCTCGCCTCAAACCAGTATGAGATTTGGGGGCTCGAGTTGCAGACGAAGTGAGGGTCGAGAAGGCGGCTCGAGTTGCAGTTGTCTATTTAATGCAATTAGGAATTTTTTTTGTCTATACATGAAGAAGATGGAGTGGATTTGGTTAAGTTATTAAGGATTAGATTACTGGTAGATATGCGATTATCATTAAATTTCAATTATTTATGTATTTTGGTTAGGAATTAGAGATCTAATTTGGTGATTCTAGGGCTTTTTTTTTAATTGATTTCTATTTTTATTCTATAAGCGAATACATTAAATATGTAAAAAATATTTTGATCTGCTTGCTGGGGGGTTCTTCTCTTCTCTTGATTCATGGATTTGTTGCTTAAGGTTTGGGTTACCGTCTCAAATCATTGGTTTGTTTGGTGCATTTTCTTACAATTTATTATTTGATATATTCAGAGAGAGAGAGAGAGAAGAACCTTACGTGTGCCTTGGTGAAGAGTTACGGAGAAGAAGAGAGTTCAGAGGGATGGAGATTGGGCAATTGTTTAATCTCAGCCCTTGATTTCAAGGATTAGAATAAAGTGTTAAAATTTGTGTTCCCGGATTCGGCCTATATATATATATATATATAAGTCATTTGTGATTTGTTACTTTAATGAACTGTGCCTTATTTTATCTATCAAACGTATATTATATGTTCTTTTTTATGTCAATAATGTGTGTCTCGTTTCGATAAGTCGCACACCTCACTTCACCTCACCTCACGCCTGGGGCTCCACAGGCTTTTGTGCCTTGATGCGCCTCTAACTTTTAATAACTCTGGAGCTTACTTGGCAGGCCAACACTAAGAGACTGATTGGTCCTCTTGGGGCACAAGCATGGTGGGCGAACACCCCTTATCTGCTCTGATCAGAAGACAGATCTGACTTGTGATGGTTTTCCAAGGATCCAATATGACCCACTTTGGTCGAAGTGCCACGATATTGTTCTATGGAAGCGGGCGTGCTGTTAGAAGTTTGACCCGGTTTTTAAAAAAGGAGAGGGATTGACCTTTCTACCACATATTCAGTTGGCATTACCCCACTGATTTGTTTTTGATTGGAGCAGCGCAACCTGGTTCTACTTGACTAAGCCCCCCCGTACTCATCCAAGGGGGAAGTTTGCTTTACCCAACCTCACCTTACAAATACATTTATATGCATGTATGTGGATCCATATTTATTTTACACTCGTGATTTAATGGTTCTTGTTAACGAATGTGATAAAAGGCAACAATGATAACTTGGTGGGAGCAGAGATGGGTGTCCTGTACATTTAGTGTTTTAAAGTTATGTACTTTTTAGTTTGGGTATTTATAAATTTGGTGATTTGGGTCTCACCGTTACATGTTACAGCGACGATAGTGGTAAAACAATATCAGATGCCAGTTTCGTTTTTGTATTGTCCCTTCTGCATCTATTGCGGACTACTACACCGAATGCCTTGCTAATACCTATGGTTCTACATCAAATTAGGCTTTGTAAAGCTTATAGTGAAAAGAGTAGTTGATATTGTCGCATTGATTTAAGTTTTTCACATTCTTTTATTTTTTGTTTTAGTAGTGGTATATAGCATATATGTATTAGATGTCATCTCTCACTTGAACTGCCAAATTTGTTGCAGTCGCTTCCGTCTATGCAGAGTCACGTTTGGAATTTCAAGCTCGTTTTGGAAGCAGTTTCTACTGCTAGGTTTGCAGCATATTCAAATATTAACTGGTTGACTAACGTATCGTATCCTTTTGTCTATGGTTGGAGTTTTGATTTCTATGGTGTTGATCCTTCAAGTACGGTTTTTAAGTCTTGATTTTCATGGAGTTGATCCTTTTAGTATGGTTTAATGCGGTGCCCATTTCTGTTCTAATATGCTTAAGTTTCAGTCTTTCTTTGTTGAACTGGTTTTAGCTACTTTATCTCTTGTATCTCAGTTTATTATGTGACTGAAGTTCTTATTTTGCTAAATAGAGAAAGAAAAAGATGATTTTCAAACCTTGTAAAGGACTAAACAGTTTTGTACAGTTGCAGTGGGGGTACTGAATTAGTTATAGATATTGTCATTGACCTGTGTGGACTGTGGTTGTGATATGAAGAGGTTACTAGAGTTGACCCAAGCATTTTAAAATGTATTTACCGAACACTAGCACTTCTTCAAATGGTGGGATTAAAACACAATTTTAAGTTGAATTTGTTTTATCGGTACATAAATTTGGAATAAATTAGCATACAGAAATTATTCATATGGAATGATTTTTTGTTTGTCTCGTGAAGTTATGGGATGAAAATATGACTGTAAACTCGCGGAATGAAGACACGATTTCAATAGTAAATCTATTTTAAATTTTGTTTTTAAAATACGATTTTATTAAAGTCGTGTTTCAAAAACACCAACTTCAGAAAGCAATTGCCGAATAAGTTTATATATAAGTTTTAAGTACTTAGTCCGATAGATTTGTTACCAGATTATTTGGGTTTGTTAAAAAAAAAACTCATGGTTTTAAGGTGCTTATGTTTGGCTGATCAGTTGAATTTGGGCACGAGGAAGTCTATTTTGCTTGTGCATCTCTTTGTGCAAAAGGATAACCTCAACCTATCACACCTCTACGTACAAATTTAATTTTTTTTTTTACATTTTTAGGCTTTTTTACTCGGTGAAATTTAAAAAATATAAAAATTTGATCAGATAATTAAAAAAACAAAAAAAAACAAAAACATAAAAAATATTTTAAAAAAAGCTGGGCCCCAAGTCATTCTTGCTTAAATTTCTTAACCACGTCCTACTATTTGGACCTAAAAAGTTTTTCACTAGTTTCATTTTGAAAATAACATTTATCTGTTTTTAACAAATAAGTTATCTCTCCTATATATTTTAAAATAGCATTGACATTTTTACTTTTGAAATTATTATTAAGATTCTCTCGGGAATTAATTTATTGACAAAAATTAAAAGATTGCCCTTATTTTTTAGGGTTCATATTTTTTTTTTCAAGTACGTGTTGATTAGGGGTACTTAAAAAGTAAATAACTTAAATTATTTTTTTTATAAAATATTTGTTGATAAAAAATAAATTTGAGTAATTTACAAAAAATAGTGTTTTCAAAAAAGAGATAATATTTATTCATTTTAATTAGTATTATCAAAAACCTCAAGAGATATTAGAAAATTTTACCTAAATTAGAAAATGGAATAGAATAGAAAATCCTTGGTCTACATAGAAAATGGATGGTCTGTGAGGGGAGTGTTCTCTCACAAACCCACAGGCAAACTGTTGTAGCGGTCACGGGGCGGAATCGGATTATGGCCTGGTCTTAAACTGATCTGAGTCTCACCCACTTTGAGGGGTCCATTTCGGGTTGGAACTTGAAAGTGTAGGAGCTCAATGGTGCCAAGGAATGGAATATTTTTTTGCCATTTTGTAATGAAATTGTAAGCTGTTTTAAATTAGATTCTTAAGCTTAAATTCATTACACATTATTAATAAGTTAAAAGGAATCTGTATAATCAAAAATTATGTTTTAATTGATGACAAAATATATATAAACTCTATGTTTACGCTGTATTTGTTAGGTCCAATTTCCTTGTTCAATTTTGATAATTTAACTTTTCAAATAGTCAAATATGATACATTAAAATAAAATTGTCACAACAATTTGGAAGTGGGAGGGCAAAAACAAGAACTTTATAAGTTTTTGATAGATGTCTTTTTAATTTAATTTAATTTGATAGATGTCTTTTGATAGATTGCCCTTATTTTTTAGGGTTCATATTTTTTTGCAAGATTTTTTAATTTTTTTTAAGTACGCGTTGATTAGGGGTACTTAAAAAGTAAATAACTTAAAATAATTTTTTTTTAAATATTTATTGATAAAAATAAATTTGAGTAATTTACAAAAAATAGTGTTTTCAAAAAAGAGATAATATTTATTCATTCTAATTGGTATTTTTTATAAATAAAAAAAAATCTAATAGACAATCTTAATAATAGTTTTAAATTTTTTTTTTTAAAAAAAGTACTATTTTAAAAACTATAAGAGAGTAGTTATATTATCAAAAATCTCAAGAGATATTAGTAAAATTTACCTAAATTAGAAAATAGAATTGAAGAGAAAATCCTTGGTCCAAATAGGAAATGGATGGTCTGTAAGGGGAGTGTTCTCTTACAAACCCACAGGCAAACTGTTGTAGCTGTCATGGGGCGGAATCGGATTATGGCCCGGTCTTAAACTGATCTGAGTCTCACCCACTTTGAGTGGTTCCATTTCGGGTTGGAACTTGAAAGTGTAGGAGCCCAATGGTGCCAAGGAATGGAGTATTTTTTTTGCCATTTTGTAATGAAATTTTAAGCTGTTTTAAATTTGATTCTTAAGGTTAAATTCATTACACATTATCAATAAGTTAAAAGGAATCTGTATAATCACAAATTATGTTTTAATTGATGACAGAATATATATAAACTCTATGTTTACGCTATATTTATTAGGTCTAATTTTCTTGTTCAGTTTCGATAATTTAACTTTTCAAATAGTCAAATATGATGCATCAAAATAAAATTGTCACAACAATTTGGAATTGGGAGGGCAAAAACAAGAACTTTACAAGTTTTTGATAGATGTCTTTTGAAGGTCGATAATTTTTTTAATTTAGTTTTAACATTATGCTACTCAATTCAACTTGCTCATTTGCAATCTTAAGTCAGAGCAATGTGAAGGGAATAAACACAATGCCACTTGTGGCCCTAAGTTGGATTAACGTGGGGGTACAATAGTGTTTATTTTCCTAACTATTCTCTTTGTCCTAAATTTTTTGTTTATTTTTTTATTTTTGGATGTCTCAAAATATTTATTCATTTTTCAAAATTAACAACTAAAATATTATAAAAATTTCTTTTAGCCCTTCACTTTTTGAAATGATGCGACTGATTCACTTTATTACTTTAAGGTAATTTTAATTTATTGAATGTTAATTTTGAAAATTTAATACTTTTAAAAGGTCACATAATTGTCTCCTTAAAAAATTGAATTAAAAATTTGAGGGCTTATTTCCGAGCACAAGGGACATAAAATTGGTCATCCTCGTCATTTCTCTTAAACATAAGTTCTAATAGGATTGATTAGGACTTCAAAAGGGAAAACATTGAACAACGTAATTTCTCAAAAAAAATTGTTGAGAATTAGTTGGTTCCATCAACTATAAATGGATGAAGACTGACAAATAATTTTAACTGTGTCCGAATTATAATTTTAGCACTTTAAATTGTTATAATTAAAATTAACGCAGTTTAAAAGTTCAAACATTTTTTTGTAAAATTTCCAATATTTTTATTAAGACTTAGAAAGAAAGAAAGAAAAAATAGTGAAATTAGAGAAAGTAAAAGTGCAAAATCACCAACCTACTTAATTTTTGTATTTTTTAAATTATTTTTCATCAAACCGTCTGCACTGTGCAGCCTAGTGTTTACACAATGTCCAAAAGACCCTTCCCTCGCGTAAATAAGTAATCAAAGAAGTTGGAAAAGTAAAGTTACAGACACTATAAATACGGGGATTGAAGCAGAAACTAGGGTTACGCTCAAGAATGAGGCTTCGGCGGAGAGACGGGTTGTTTCTGAGGGTGGTTGCCCCTCTCCGCCACAAAATGATGATCTCTCCACAGATCATCGCTGCCAATGATTTCTCCTCAACAAAATCAACAGCTCTCAAAAGCATCCACATCTAGCCTCTCTCTCTCTCTCTCTCTCTGTGACTGTGTGTGTGGTGGCGGCGGCAGTGGTGAGTGGACTCGTTCCACCTCCGCATTTTCGTCCGTCGCGCCGTTATGTTGTTGCTGGTAAAACAGCTTCGGCAAATTTCACTGATCTCCTTGAGGTTTCTTGACAAATACAGCCAAACAGGTCCTCGTTGTTGACCACTTCCCCCCCAAAAAATAAATAAATAAATAAATAAAATCGAGGCTGTGACGACGAGCTTTATTCTGAGCGCACAAGCCAGGCATCGAGAATCCGATCCGTTTCTTGGCGGGGCAACCCGGATGGACTGTGAGGGTGACTGAGTCTCTCTCTCTCTCATAAGGCAACTGTTGTTGCAGCCATGGCGGAATCGGATTGTGGCCTGGTCTTTTAACGGATCTGAGCCTCACCCTCTTTTCCATGTAATTTTAAGAAATAGAAAATTTGTGGTTAATCTTACTTTTTGATTTTGTTTTTTTAAGAAAACCTTTTTGATCTTGTTTTGAGGGATCGTTTTGGGTTGGAAGTGTTTGCAGATCAATGCTGCCAACTACCAAGCCAAGGAATAACTAAATTGTTGCCATTTTGTAATGAAATTTACGTTGATTTAAATTAAATTCTTTCTCTATTTTATTAATAACTAATTTGTTTGTTTATTTTAGATAATTTAACTTTTTAAAGAATCAAAATTTAAAAAAAAAAATTTAGAACCTGGCTAAGTGTTAATATCAATTCAGTGGTTATGACTGAAAATAATATTGCTGGGTGGTGAGTTATAAATAATATTAAAAACAAATTATGATTTTACTCTTGGACTATTTCAATATTTTCTTCGTACATTCATGCTCCCCCTCTCTTTCATGCTCACGTGACTCTATAGTCACCTTCATCAATCCCCCTCTACCATCTCTCTATCTAGCCCTTGTGGCTTGGTCTTTTCATATCATACTTGTATATCTAACTTGCACTTAGAACATATGTAATTGGCTATAGCACGAATGAACGAAGATATAGGGTGCAAGTTCTTATATGTTCAATTTTTATACAAATTTAAAAATAGTTCAATGATAAAATTGTCCAATTTATCATGTATTTGATATTATTTATAACTTAACACTTATTATTTTAGGTCAAATCACTGAATTAATATTAAACTTATGGTTATATCACTTAGCTAAAAACTTTCCAAGATAATACACCTTAAAACTTTTTCCTTTTCAACAAATAAAATTGCCTAAAATATAAACAAAAAATTGTCACAATGATTGAATCTTAGAGAACGAAAATAGAATTTTACAATCTTTCAAAAGTTGAGTTTTCAAATGGCTAAACGAAATGGGAAGGAGAAGCTTAAACATTGTTAAGTGGGATTTGTAAGTTTGGAATGATTAGAGTAATGTTTAAACAAACTAAGTTATTCGACCTATAATTGGTTCATTAAAAAATTGTTCAAAACGAGCTTGTTACTTAAACAATTTAAATTTGAACAAATTCTGAGACTCATTAAATTTTTAATCTAGGATTGATTAAGTACCAACTAGACTTGACAGACATATATTGTATGAAAATTAAGTTACTTG
>BRYE01000016.1:11364102-11376602 GCA_030159115.1 Actinidia arguta var. hypoleuca | reverse complement strand
TTGGCGTCTTTCTCTTAGGATAAAATAGGTAGATTATATATATCTGAGATAAATATTGACAAACTGAATTTATGTCTCTCTCTCTCAAAATTATATAAATCAAAACTATGAAAAATGTGAATTCTCGATTGTCTAATCAGCAATGGAGAGGGGGTTTGTGTTTAGAAGAAAATTGATAACGTTTTGGTACTTATTTAATGAGAATAGATTCACTAGTTGTTGACTAAAGAACTGGCTAAAGTTACTAAACTTTTTAATTGTTGACAAGTTTAGCATCTCACTTAGCATATTTAATGGCGTAAAAAAAATTAGGCATTATAAGTTAACTATCTATCATCTTATATTAACATATTATTTAATGTGTCAAATGAAGATGATCTTAGTTAAACTGGAGTATATTGCCCAATTAGAAATGCATATGCTCAAAATTTTTTTATGTGTCCAATGAAGATGATCTTAGTTAAACTGGAGTATATTGTCCAATTACGAATGCATATGCTCAAATTTAAACTAATAAAGTTGACTTAACTAATACAAAGAGAATTGAAATTATATTAATTTAGTGGGTAAATATTATCCATCACTTGATTTGTAAAAACATATAAGATGCACTATTTTAAATGAGATATAGTTTAATATTCCAAGTAGACTCAACTATTTTTACTATGGTTGCCATTTGTGCATTCTACTCCAAATTTAAGTTCTTTATGTTTAGCATGTAAATTTTGAATAATTTGTCTACTTTTGGTTGATAACCAAACCTTTACCTTTGTCGGGTCCATATCAGCTGACCATATAGGGTGTTTTCAATACTGTGCAATTAATCACTGTTCATGATCTCAATGAAAGTGATTTTTTAAGCCACATTATTCCATTTACTTGCACATAAAAGATATAAAAAGGTCTTTGTGTTTGGAGCTTGAACACGTAAATTAGTGAAATCCATGAGACAGAAAAAAAAAAATTCTTGAACTTGAAAATAAGGTTTTTCACTACAAAAATAATAGGTACACATCAAAAAATATATATACTCTCTCACAAATACAATGGGGTTCCCCCTAATTAGGATTTAAAAAAACTCTAATTAGGGCGGGCCCAACTGTATTTGTGAGAGGATGTGTCTTGTACACATTCAAAAATAAATATATAACTATTATTATTATTTTTACTAAAAAAATTGTGTGCAAAGAAAAAATCTGATAAAAATGTATCATAAATTTGTATTCTTAAATTTTATTAAAAACATACTAACGCTTGAAAATATCCTTAAATATTTTGGTTCCCCTTATAAATTCATCCCTGCCCTAAACTTAGGGTTCCAAATCTCATTAGTTTAAGTATGAGGCGGAGAGAGAGCTGGGAATTTCCGAGGGTGGTTGCCCCTCTCTCGACAAGACGATGGTCTCTTCTAACAGATCCATCGTCCCAGAGCCGATGATTTCGTCAGAGCACAACCAACAGCCCTCGGTGTTTCGCTATGCACCCTTTTCTTTCTCAGACACCCCAATTTGAAAAATATCGAAGTGGCTGTGAATGCCCTTCAACCTCCCCTCTCTCTCTCTCTCTCTCTCTCTCTCTCTCTCTCTCTCTCTCTCTCTCTCTCTCTCTCCAATTTGATTGTTTGAGGCTGTGATGATGTTTTTTAACAGAATCGGGCGGTTGAGGTGCCGAATTGGTGGGGCGACTTGGAGGGTCTGTGAGAGATTTAGTTTCTCTCTCCTGGCAACTGTTGTTGCAGCCATGTGGTGCCTCGATTTGTCTGTGAAAATGGCGAATCTGAGCCTCACTCTCATTCTCTCTCTCTCTCTGGTTTTATGTGGTGATTTTATTTTGATTTTTTGCGATTCATGGTTTTACTGCTGAGTTTTTTATGAGATTCTTTACTGGGAAAAGCAATTTTAGCAAAAAAATGCATTTGATATCCTTCTTAAGAAAACAAAATCCAATTTTATGGTGAGTTTTTTTTTATAATTGTGAGGTGTTTCTTTAGCTAGGGCATTGGATGATGTTTGGTTACAGGGGAAAGAGAACCCGTAAAAAGTAGGACGTCCAAGGCTGAGTTTGGTTAACGACGTTAGGCAGCGTTTGGTTTAGATTTTAAAATTAGTTTACTAAAATAGTAGTCAGAAAATTTGTTTAGTTGATGTATTTCTAAACTTGTTATTAATAATATTTTTGAAAAATGCATTTTTGAGAAAATGTTAATAAGATATTTTTGTGTTGCTTGTGACCTCAGCACTTAATCTCGGTAATGACTCAGGCGACCTGCGCAAGGAAACAAACGTGATCGGCAGGAGCGACACTGCTCAGAACTTTTTTGACGTGGGGATTAGACCAAGGTAAATAAGTTAGACAAAACAAAACACCAGAGCTCTCAAAGTGAGTAAGGGTTAAGTCATACATTTTTATGATGGGAGAACGGCCTTTTTATAGTTGGAAAATGAAGAGCCGGGTGAGAAGATTATGAAAAGATCTTCGGGTGGCTAAGTATGGAATGAGATCTCACGAAGATCGGAGATAAAATAGGGATATGCTATTTGGAGAACAAATCGCAACTATAGGCGACGTAATGGAGATGAAGTCTCATGGAGGTGGAGTCTCAACGTCATCTCACAAAATAGGCGAGGTAAGTAATTTGTGGGCCCAAAAGACAACCCAAGAGGGGGGTGAATTGAATTTTTTAAAAATAATTGCAATTAAGTTTAATAAAAATTTATTTTAATCAATTAAATAATAAATCAAGTTGCAAACAATGCAATATAGACAAGAATAAAAATAGAAGCAAATCACATCAAGATTTACCAAGGTTCAACCAAAACTTGTGGTTTACGTCTTCCTCAAGACCTCCTTGAAGTCTTATTCCATTATGTAATTAATAATTACGAAGTAGGTGCTGATTTATGCTCAACTCACTTTTACACAAGAACTTCTTCTAAGTAGTTTTGTCTAAGATCCACTTCAACTTACAAGTGTTTGCTTATCTAAGAGAACACTCACAAACTCTCAAATACAAGTGTAGAAAGATTATACAAGTGGAAAACAAACTCTCTATGAAGAGTGGAGTAGAGTGGAGTAGCTCAACCTTAAGGACAAAAAGACTTTTTCAAAAAATGACAAATTTGAAGCTCTTAGATGATTAAATATTAATCAATGCAATAGACTTGTGTCTCTTATCCATAAATGCATTTGGAGTTTTGTATTTAATGGCTCGAAGTAATTTTGCCCATTGGTGGTAGTTGAAGCTCATTAAATGCAACTTCAGACAACTTTGTGTTTAACAAATTAGCCGTCGTTATGTGTCGATACCTTACTTCATGTGTCGACACCTTCTTCGTTGGTTGAGACATCTCCAAGATACTGGTTTCATGTGTCGACACCTTAAGAATTGTGTTGACATCTCAAAAACATGTGTCGATGCCTTTTGCGTTGTCTAAAAATACTAGTTACATGTGTCAACACTTCAAGCCTTCATTCTTCAGCTCTTGTTCTCTGTATCCATGTGTCGACTCTTAATCATTCATTTTCAAAAAAGTTTGCTCTCTGTCTCTGTGTATCGACACTTTTAATTTTAAAATTGTTCACTATCTTCATGTTCAACTCTTAGAAGCCATGTGTCGACACTTTTGATTTTTAGAATTGTACATTGTCTTTATGTGTCAACACCTCAAGAACGTGTGTCGGCATCTCTTGCTTAGAACATACTTTCTTATTTTCCTTAGCCATTTGAGTATCAATCAATTCTAGGACTTCAAGGGGTCTTCTCTTTCATTCATAAATTTGTATGCCACAGCTAAGATGAGGTCATAGACATGGATCTTCAAATAGCCTTAAAGTAGATTGTATATGAGTTGAATATCAGTCTTTAGTTCAAGTATGATGACTTAAAAACCGTTCCTTGAGTACTCTAAGAGATTTTTCATAAGCTTAGTGATTTCTTTCATTGAGCGCCTTCAATCTCTTCAAGTATATTCATCATTTGATGCATTGCTCGATAATTGACTTCGTTGTGTATTTGTTTTATTGTGAATTAGACTTGAATTAGACTTTAAGCGTACTTTTAAGTCTAAATACTAATTCTTATTAATCTGCACATTAAGTAGACTCATTAGATTACAAATATAATATTTTGTTATCATTAAAATCAAGATATTGAGTCAATAATCTCCCCTTTTTAGATAATGACAAAACTTCTCATGATATGAATGCTAAAATTAAGAACTAATGATCGTAGTAAGTGTAATAACAATATTTAGAGCACATATCAGGTATTGCTCCTCATTTCTTTTGTAATAAAAAACTTCTCATTGTTTCAAGATCATACTAGTTTATGTGGCATTTATAGTTTAAGTCCAATATCAATAGTTTGTGCACTAATCGCTTCATTCATATTTATAACCCATTCTTCTCCATTCATAATAGTCATTGAAGTTCATAACTATATCATTTCACATCATACATTTCTCTTCCCCTTTTTGTCACTCCATCAAAAAGAGTTGTCAATTCATCAAATGCAGTTAAAAAATATAAGCCCATTAATAATTTTGAAATTTCTCCCCCTTTCTTAATCATAGGATAATAAACTAAACAAGGCAATCAAGATATCAAACTATATCAGTGATAATCAACCAAACAAGGTAAGTGATTAGACTACATAAGTGTAGTCTATGGCCGCTAAAACAACCTTTGTTAGTCGTCGATTAGGGCTAACTATGTTTTATTCGCTAGATATTGTACTTAACCTTGTCTTTGATCTTATTGAAGGTATTTGACGTTAAAGGAGTAGTTTTGGAGCCGAAGAATTGAGCCGGAGTGCGGGCATGGCTTGATGAGAAACGTTGTCGGGGCCTTGTCTTGGAAAATGTGCAAGTTCTTGCTCGTTGATTGGAATGGAATGAATGGTATGTCATTGAAAAGCCTTCTCCAAGATACACATGTTTGCGTCTAATGAGCATCGCCAAATTCCGACTTCAAATGTCTCAAATCAGATAAAAGTAAAAGAGTCAAAAAAGTGAATTAGCATTCGAACGCCAACCCAGCCGTTCGAACGCCAAGAGGAAAAGCAAAAGCTGAGTTTGGCCAGGCGTTCGAACGTCCATACAGAGAGTTCAAACGTCCTGAGAGCATGAATTGAGATTTTTTGCCTAGCGTTCAAACAATGAAGAATCACTGACGGGCGTTCGAACGCCCCATATGTCCGTTCGAACGACAAGGCAATTTCCTAGCATATTTTTACGACTTAAATCTTGGGTCTATAAATACGAACATTTGTTGTAAATTTTAGGTTATCAGAGTTTAGTAGCCGCTTTTTATGAGTTTTAAGCTTAGAATACATTGGATGTTTGTAAATATTTCTCTCTTTTAGTTGTAATCACTTGGATTCAAAGTTTAATATAAGTTGTTGTCTTTTCTTGCATTAAATTTGAATTTCTTTTTGTTTCCTTGTGTCACATCCTTATTTGTAGTTCTATTTCGAGTATTTTAAGCTTGTTCTTAGATGGATATGAGTAACTAAGTCTTCTCGTCTCGTGATTGATTGTGTAAATCGATTGAAGGTTTTGGATAAAAAAAAGAGTTGAGACTTTGGTCTTTAAAGTTCAATATTGAGATTTTATCATTCTTTTTCTTCATTATTCTAGATATTATCGAAAACTAGGATGATTGATTATGTTCGGCAATGATTATGCATAAGCCTAGTCTTAGTATAAGTATTTAGTGGATCGACGATACTCATCCTTGAATCTAACAACCCGATTCAATTTAGAAATTGAAGTTTTGAAAGAATTAGGGATTTTATTGCTAAGTATTCTGAATCCGAGACTCACTACGAAGTCTAAGGATTTGAGTTATACACTCTTCACCTTTGGAATTCTAAAACCCGAAATCGATTTGAGCAATCGATCCCAAGACCTTTTCGCATTAATCTACAATTAACTTTGTTGAAGTTTATCTAATTCTACTTGTTAGTTAATTTCGATAACCAATCAATTTCCCAAACAATTGGATTTTATTTTCTTTCTGAAAACATTTTGTTCATCCTTTTTTTGAGCAATAGAGAGGAAAATCTAGTCCTTTCATCATTGTTCACACAACTCTTTGTGGAATCGATCTTGTACTCTGAGATATACTGCTTCACCGGCCTTCTCTTGGGTTTTTCTCAAGTGTATGATTGGCGGGAGTCAGTAAGCATCCATTCAAATCATTCAAAATGTTAACTGATATACCATAAAACTTAAGCCAACGTGAAGTTAAAATATCCAAAACATTACGTAATATTGTTCCATAAGGATGACATGCCATCCTTATACAAAAAAATATATATTTGCACTGCCCAGGTCGTCCCTAATGCTTGGCGAAGTGAAGTTTGCGCGGTAGTGCTGTGGCGACCTTATAAGTACGCCCTCTCTCTCGCACAGATTCAGGGATGGAAGAGAATTTTTTCTTCATCTTGGGGGACAATTGGGAGTTCCCTGAAGGGTTATCTCGGGAAGCTGGGGTTCCAAGGGTCCTGAGATCATGGGGTAGCCCAGGTCAGTCTCAACCTTTATTAGATGAATCTTCCATTCAGTGTTCAAGTACTAACAATTGTTTGATATGCTTATAGGCAAATGCTGCAACAGGCTACCCACACTTTTCAAGGCCGATCAAGACAAATTTGATAACATTCTGAGCTCGATAGAGAGAAGGAAACTCTACTCGGTTAGAGTAGTCCTCGATTCCGAATCTTTTCGCAGGAGCTTTGGCCTTCCTAAGTCAATGGCATCTAGTGGTCGGGATGGCGGCGAGGACATACCAGCGGGTGGGGCAGCTCCTGTTGCGAGTGACGAGGGTGAGTCTCTCGAGGTAAAACTCGCCAAGGCGATCATTCATGGGATGGCTTGATAGAATACACAGGAACTATCAGGAAGGAAATGAGAAAAGTTTTACCTTGCCTTTTTGGTCTAACCTTATTAAGGCTTCTAGGGGAAAATTCGACCATTTATCCCTGATTTGGAATTAGGTAGCTCTAGCTCGAGCACTAGCTTAGAGGCCTGGTTGGATCCAAGGCTGCTTTCCCAGCTTAGCTTGTACGGTACTGTCTCCTTTCTCATCCAAGTATTTCATCCCCTCTTGTCTGATGTCGGTTCTCTTTTTTTTTGCAGTAATGTCAAAGAAGATCAGCCTAAAAAAGTTTGCCTAATTGTCTGAAAAGTCCAAGGTTGTCATCTCATCCACCAAGGACGTGGTGATCTGTGAGAAATGACCTCGTGATGAGGTTCCTGATTCTACGCCTAATAAAAAGGGCAAAATTGATGATTCAAAGGGCAAAATCCAATAAATTGGCGAGCAGGGAGGCCGTATGGCCAGTGGCTCCCGGGTAGGGCACCTTGACCAAGCTTGGCGGCGTCTTAGGGCCCGAAGCCTCCATGGTAGAAAAATTCTGGCAGGGTGATTCTACCTGCCGATAAGGAGAAGGTGGACAAACTTTCATTGAATCAGGTGGTTACAAAGTTCTTCCACATCGTCGGCTAGCTATCTATTCAATTTCATCCTCAACTTTTGTTTTCGTACTTTTGTTGACTTAAGGTGCTCACAAAAACTTGTTTGTAGCAGGTAATCGTGCTCGGGTCTTTCCTAGTTATTCGAAGTAGGGACATAGGGAATGATACCTCCTTTCAGATCACCCGAGTAGAGTCAACTGAGATGGCGAAGGTCCAAGCTCAAAATCAGATCATATAGCTAGAAGGGCTTCTGGCCGAGTTTGGTGAGCGGGAGCGAGCAAAAGGCTACCGAGGAACTCAAAGAGAAAACCAAGGCTATGGCGAGATTGGAGGCGGAGGTGGCCAAGTTGAAGAAGCAACAAACTCTCGCCAAAAAGTCATCTGTTGAGGAATTCAAGTCCTCCAATGACTTTCAAGAAGTTGTTGAAATATCAGCTTCCAAATATTTTGGCGAGTGCTTCAATTTTTGCAAAAAACAAATTGCTCACCACCATCCCGGCCTCAGTATAGACCTCCAAGGCATGGGCATCGATGCTGACCTGATTGACGATGAGGAAAATGAGGCTGAGGAGAAGGAAGAGGTGGAAAAGAAGAGCAGGGAGAAGAAGGATGGGGGAGAAGGGCGATATCAGCCCTATCTCTCCTTAAATACTTTATAATTTTTCCTTCTTTCTTTGTAATGGTGAGCTGTAATGCTCCTTTTTTATAAATGAAAATCCCCCTTTACACATGTTTCTTTCTTGTATTCTTTACATGTTTGTATTGGCAACGTCGCCTCTGATGAGGTTGGCGAGATGAACTTGACAAACACAATCTTCTTTCGATTATAATAAATACAATATACTTTAGTGGGGCAAAATTTAGCAAACTGGCAACATGAAATTGGTAAATATCAGTTAATCTTTTGACAAACAAGTCTGTTTGGCGAGTTTATTGCCTTTAATTTTGGCATGCTAGTCTGGCGATAAAAAGATAGTTTTAGCGACCTCCACTTAGGCGACGTCAATAAGTTTTAAAGCTTTTTGATGTAATTTGATTGACAGTGGAGGGATAAATGATATAAAATTCAGAACAATGGAGAAACTAGCAAATTCAACTATTAGGTGAAGCAGACTAACTTGACGAGCTTGATTAATAGGCGATAAGTAATTGATCAAACGAGTTAACCTTTGGCAATCAAGAGGCCTTGATTAAGGCAATGTTGACATTGGCGATATTGAACTAAAACTAGCGCTTTAATGACGACTAGGAATTGGCGATATAACTCAACAGGGCGAGTTTAATTTTTTCGACGAGACAATCAAACTTCAATTGGTGAATTTGTTATTTTATCGAAATAAACCTTAATCACATAGAAATTGGCGATCACAATCACGAGCTTTGTGCGAAAGAAATTTATGAAATTGTCGATTTTACTCACTTCGGTAAAAACTATCGATATATAAGGATCAAGCTGGAAAACGTGATTTTATTGAAATAATCACTACTACATGAAGATTGGCGAACATAATAAAGTAGCAAAAATAAAATTTATGGCGACATCTCGTTGTCTAGGCGACTATAATCGTTGTCTAGAGACGACTATAATCACTTGGAGATTGGCGATTATAGGGTTTTGGCGATATCATGTTGTATAGGTGATCTTCTTTTATGGCGGCCAGTAAAACTACTGGTAATATTTCTTCAAGTGCTCAGCATTCCATGGATGAGGTAGTGCCTTTCCCTTCATATCTTATAGCCAATAAATCCCTGGCCTAGACACTCTAACAACTTTATAGGGGCCTTCCCATGTAGGATCGAGCTTCCCAATGTTGGGCTATTTTGTAGCTAGTGTTACCTTTCTAAAGACTAAATCACCAGGCAGGAGAGATCTATGCTTGACTCTTTGATTGTAGTACTTGGTGACCTGGTGTTTATAGGCTACTTGGCGAACTGCATCTCGCTCCCTTTTTTCATCAAAGAGATTAAGGTTGAGTCTTAGTTTGGTTTCATTTTCTCCTTGTCGAAATTTGATATCTTGAAGCTCAAAATTCCTATTGTCACTAGTATAACTGATTTTGTTCCATAGACCATTGAGTATAACGTCTCGCCAGTAGGGATTCTACTGGTGGTGTGGTAGGCCCATCGTATGCTCGGTAGATCTTTAGCCCATTTACTCTTGGATTTTTGTAGTCTTGCCTTCAGATTCCTTAGGATCATTCTGTTGATGATTTTTACTTGACCGTTTGCTTGAGATATGGTTGGCGATGGCGAAATCCAAGTAGAAAAGTTTGAATCCGTCATTGTTAAATTGCTTCGCGTTGTCCGTGATAATAACCTTGGGAGTTTCAAATCAACAAACAATGTTCTTCCAAATAAAATTTTTGGTATTCCTTTCAGTGATTTTGGCAAGAAGCATAGCTTTTATCCACTTTGTGAAGTAATCTATGGCGACAATCAAGAACTTTCTTTGCAATGGAGTTTAAGGAAGGGGTCCAAGTATATCAATTCTCCATTGAGCAAATGGCCATGGGATGGTAATTGGTACCATCTCGGTAGGAGGGCCATGACTCACTAGATCAAATCTCTGACACTTGTCACATTTTCGGGTGATTGTCATGGCATTTCGCTCTATCTAAGGCCAAAAATAGCCTTGGTGAACAACTTTTCTAACCAATGATCTCGCCCCTGAGTGGTTTCTACAAACGCCTTCATGAATTTCTCTAAGTACATAATATGCTTCCTCTAATCGGAGATATTTGAGGAGCGATCCCGAGAAAGACCTCTTGTACAAAGTTCCCTAGATGAGGCAAAATTTGGTTGATTGGTATTGTATCATGCGCGCTTGAAGTTTGTCTACTGGAAGTGTTCCATCTCAGAGGTGTGCAACAATATCATCCATCCACATCGGAGATCCTTGGGGAGGTAATCCCCTTGCACTTGATTCACCATAAGTTAAGAGTCATTGAAGGCGTCTAAGGATTCTACTCCCAACTCTGATGCAACTCTTAGTCCGGCGAGGAGAGCCTCATATTCGGCTTCATTGTTGGTGGCTTAGAATTCAATGCGTATGGCGTATTCCATCTATTCACCGGAAGGGATTTGGAGAACAAGTCCTGCACCACAGTCGTGTTGGTTGGATGACTCGTCCATGAAGAGCTTCCATCTGGCAAGATTATCTTCCTATTCCTGCTTTTCTGGGGTTTCCACCTCAGGGAGGATCATCTTAGGCTCTGGAGCAACGTAGTAAGTAAATTCGGCTATGAAATCTGCCAGTGCTTGAACTTTGATCGCCATCTTTAGTCGGTAGTTGATGTGAAATTTACTTAGTTCAATAGACCATTTGAGAAATCATCTTGAGGTGTCAAGTTACTGGAGAATTTGCTTAAAGGGTTGATCTGTCAGCATAGCAATAGGATGAGCTTCTAGCGGCGATCAAAAGGTCATAGATGAGCTTTTCTATTTTCAGGTATCTAGTTTTAGCTCCCATGAAGGCTTTGCTAACATAGTACACTAGTTTTTGAACCTTATCTTCTTCTCGGATGAGCACTGCACTTATTACTGTTGGCGAGACAGACATATATATAATGAGTTCCTCACCTGTGGTAGGAATAGTAAGCAAATGAGGCGATCTGAGGTATTCCTTAAGCTGTTGAAACGCCATCTAAAATTCTTCTGTCCATTCAAAGCTTTTGTTTTTTCTTAGGATCTTGAAGAACAGTAAACACTTGTCTGCTGATTTAGAGGCGAATCTGTTAAGAGTAGTTACTCGCCCATTTAACTGTTGCACCTCATGTATGTTTTTTGGTGAGCTCATTGCTAACAGAGTTTGAATCTGGTCAGGGTTTGCTTCGATCCCACGCTTAGTGACGAGAAAGCCAAGGAATTTTCCTAAGGATACACTAAAGATGTACTTGGAGGGATTCAACATCATAAGATGCCTTCGCAGGACGCCAAATGTTTCTTTCAAGTGGGCGATGTGATCAGTTGCTTTCAGACTCTTGACCAACATGTTGTCTATGTAGACCTCCATCGTCTGCCCTATCATTTCCTTGAACATCTTGTTCGCTAATCTCTGGTATGTTGTCCCTGCATATTTTTATCCAAAAAGTAACTTTGTAATAGTACAATCCTCTTTCTATGATAAATGAAGTCTTTCCATGTCGAGCGGATGCATATTGATCTTGTGATACCCCTAAAAGGCATCCATGAAACTGAGGAGCTCATGTTTGGAGGTTGCATCAACGATCAGATCAATTTTTGACAAAGAAAAATTGTCTTTTGGACGGGCCTTGAATGGCGACCTGAGGATCTATTCCTAGAATGTCGCTTTGTGACTTGGCAAACATGTCATAATTCTTCTTAAAAAATTCCACCAAGGCCTTTTGTAACTCCTCGGTTAATTCGGTCCTGATCATGTCATGTCGGTCTAGAAAATCAAGATGTATGGAGATTAGAGTCATTTCTTCCAGGGGCTTGGTGTTTTCTGTCTCTCGAGGATCTTCAAGAGTTATTTCATCTACCTCGTCCCTTATTGCCTTCGTATCGGCATCGTCGATCTGTAATTACTATTAGGCACTCGATTTTGAAGGAGATTATATCTTTATAGCCAAGATGAAGCATTGTCTGGCAATCTTCTGGTCGCCCCTTACTTCGCCTATCTCTGTTGAAGTGAGAAAATTCATCATTAGGTGACAAGTAGAGGTAATTGCCTTGACTTTTTCAAGCGTTGGGCGACCTAGGATCGCATTGTAAGGTGATGGGCAATTCACAACAAGAAAGTCCTGCCACATCGTGGTCTAGTGAGGCTCTGCTCCTAAAGTTGTAGGCAACTTGATCCATCCGAGTGGATATGTAGCACTTTCTCCAAATACGACCAGAGGGGTGTGAAACGGGTGAAGCATATCTCGCCCAATTTTCAATTTTTTAAATGCCGAGATAAACAAGATGTCAGCTGAACTCCCATTGTCGACCAAGATCCTCTGTATGTTGAAATTGGCAATTGTAACAGAGACAACTAATGCATCTTCATGGGGGGGGGGG
>BRYE01000016.1:11339102-11341602 GCA_030159115.1 Actinidia arguta var. hypoleuca | reverse complement strand
ACATATTTTTTTTAATTTATAAAAGAGAGGGTAGAGTTGTGAGATTAATATGTAAAAATAGAAGGGAAAGAAAAGAGAGGTAAGACATGTATAATTGAGAGTTGGGTTACAAAGATTGAATCTTATCCTTTTTAATCCCTTTAATTCGACTAAAAAATATTATAAAATACACGTAGGCCCTACACAAAGCGTGAACATAAAGAATCAAAAAGTAAAGTTGTAATCATTCCAACTCATGAATAATGTAGTCAAATATTAAAAAATAATAAAAATATAATAACACATAAACACAAAGATCAAGAAATGCTTAAAGATCTTTGTGCATAGCTTCTTTATCCTGAAGTGCACAGTAACAAGCGAACTGAACACGTATAGCAAGATACATACAACAATGGAACATATGCTACCAACATGCGTTAATGTTGCCTTAGACTATATCACATCATAAAATTTAATGGTTTCATACGAACGTAAGGCATACCTCGAATGTTTATGTATATGATTCAAAGATTTTAAGCAAGTCTTTAAAACATACCTTGTCTAAGTTCTTCTGAACTAACAACTCTAATAAATCCCGCATTTTGTATGATTTAGCAAGACCTTTGCCAAGCATGGTTTTACCAGTGCCAGGGGGACCAAAAGGTAAACACTCCTAGGAAGATCTATTCCACTATGTTTGTACAACTCATGATGGGGTCAAAGGTAGTTCTCAACAACTTCATGGATCTCCTGTTTTCAACAACTTCATGGATCTCCTGTTTTTGACTATCACGGGCTCTCATATCAGGACATTCATAAACATTTTCAAATAGGATATACATAAACAAGCTTATAGATATGCCATAGAACAATCAAGATAAATGTAAGGGGATAAAGGACACAACTACAAGCTCCGAGCTTTCTAGGGCAGACACTGCCGACGACCTATCACTATGAAGCAAGCTCGGGGATCCTTGCACCGGAGCTCGGTCAAGACATTACCAAGCACTGTCATTGTCTGAACTAAGACTAGCATCACTTTTGAGATGTCACTCTATAACAAGCTCGACAGGGTAATCACGACGAAGCTTGGTCAAGAGACAACGGACATCGGTGATCCCAAGGCACGACAAAGAACAAAAGGTAACTTGCATG
This sequence comes from Actinidia arguta var. hypoleuca, assembly GCA_030159115.1. Classification (NCBI taxonomy): domain Eukaryota; kingdom Viridiplantae; phylum Streptophyta; class Magnoliopsida; order Ericales; family Actinidiaceae; genus Actinidia; species Actinidia arguta. The sequence continues at coordinate 11,340,468 of BRYE01000016.1, read as the reverse complement.
GCGAGGTTTCCTCCGTCAACCCCCGTGCCTGGATTGAGATATCGGCGGCATGATGACATGCTACCAACCAGGCCTTAGAGGCATGGCTGAGTCAGCCGCCTACTAACTAATATAGCAGTCAACACGTTCAGGAACATGCCAAGCTGTAGGCTATCTAGTTACGTGATAGTTGGGGTTTCTAGGGACGTGTCGAACTAAGCTATATAAGGCCCAGCCCTTATTCTCTCTAAGGTATGCGAATTCAGCTATGAGAAGCTCACACCCACTCTTTCTCTATATACATTGATTCTCTAGTTATCTAATTTGACCATCGAAGAGCCATTTTTTGAAAAAAGCTCCGGCAGCCAAACTCATTTTTTTTGTTGCAGCTAGGCCACCAATGATCGTTCATAGCCACCTTCAGCCACCATGGACCTCCACGGTTGCTATCCTCGACTTCCTTTATTCTATTCCTCAAATATTACACCCCACAATAAAGATATACAAAAATTGATCAAATGCAAAGCACCTACAATCCTTTTTGCAATATGTTTGGTGTTTCGGAGTTGTACGTGCCTCAACTACAACTAACTCCCCTGCCTCTTTCCTATTGAGTTTTGGCTTAACTTCAGGCTTGAAGTTCCAATGGTTTGACCATTATTTCCAATGCAAGCTTACTCCCAATGGAGCCTTTTGAGCTCCAAGACAGACCTTTCATTTTTGTTGTTAATTGTCTCTCAAAATTTGTGTAATGCTCAGCCTATAAATACCTCATTATAGGCTAAAGATGAGTGTGGAAGAGTGAGAGAAGCAAATAGATTGAGAGAGAGAGAGAAAACACTTATAATTTGTATTTTTTTTCTTTATAGTGAAATTACTGCCACCCGAGGAAGTAGGTAAATTTGTTGAACCTCGTAAACATCTATGTCTCTGTGTGTAAGAGTGTGCAGTTTGATTTTTGATTTTGGGCACAACAATTGTTATTAGAGCACCCAGGTTATGTCTTGGTTTGTTGCATTTGTGTTCTAATTTGTGTTTTGAGAATACCATCATGTTCGTCTCTCGGAATCGAATCTCTGGTTCAAACCGCGATGCCAACCGACCTTACACGCGCCCACACATGCCTCCTAATAATTGGCGCGTGAGATTCACTCTCAGACATGCGATGCCAGAGGTAGACAACGAGTGGGATTCACTCGCCAACGGTCCGCACACCCCTACGCAATCTCTATTTCATGTGCGCTATAGCCCACGCGCCTTGTCGGCATTGACTCAGAGTTTGGTCAGCGCCACATTTGCGTTGAGTAGCAATCATTCAGCTCCTTGTCAGTGCATAATCAATATACTGTTAGCAAACATAATATTCTCTTTATGGTGATAGAATATT
>BRYE01000016.1:11316602-11319102 GCA_030159115.1 Actinidia arguta var. hypoleuca | reverse complement strand
GCCTGGAAGGAAGGTTTGGCTACAGCAGACACGCGTTCGAACGGGTAGCTGTCCGTCCGAAATGGAATCCTCCTTCGAAAATTTCTTTTCAGAAAATATATTTTGGTCCAGAAGATTTCAAAGAATATTATTCTTTTGGTATGCTTGGTTATGGAATATTTAAACTAGAATTCTTCTGAGTTTTGATTTACTAACTCTCTTAGAATTTTTTCACACTATAAATAGGAATGTTTACTCTTTGTTGGAGTAACCCTTAAAAATCTTGGAATATATTATTTGTGAGATTTGTTGAGAGAGTTTTATATAGTTCTTCATTTCATATTTACTCTTACCATTGAGCGTTGAGGTTTGCAGAGGTCTTTAGAATTTATGTGACTATATTGAGTGTGAATTTATCTAGGAGATTTGCAATTATATAGGTAAACACGTGCATTGATCGAGTACTGGGATTACATAGTAAGATCATATGGTGTGGAGAGAGGCTGATCGCTAATAGCGTAGATACGAACGACTTAGAAGATTGGAGGGACTTGCCGAGAAAAGCTACGTTGTGAGATTCGTATTTTATTGTATTTTATATTTTGGGGGACTAAATGCAGGACGAGTTTCAGTTTTGTGGGTCAAAGTATAACTTTAGAATTGGGAAAGGATCTTAATGTCATTCTTTAAATTATGGAGGGGAAAGTGCAGTTTAGAACAAAGTTGATGTGTCAGCCAGGACATCCGTCGCCCTTCGCTGATTGTGATCTTGAGCAAATTGATATATGTATATATGTTATAAGTGTATATATGTGTATGTAGTATATATATACAGTATGTATTTTGGGGTTGCTCAAGAGAGAAAGCAGATAGAATAAAAGGGAAAAATAGAAGGTAGAGAGAGAGAGGGGCAGAGAGAGGGAGGAGAAAATCAAGAGAGTGAAAGACCTAGCCTGGACAGAAATTTGATTTAAAATTGAAAGTGTTATTCTTTGGTACGGTTTTACAATAATTATTTGGATTGTCAATTTAAGACTTGATTATTTGATTCAATTATTATTTGTGGGCCGATGTTAATTGGTTTGTTTGAGACTTTTGATGTGAGTATATGCATATGTGTGTGGGTGTTCCTTCGCGTGTGTCACTCCGCCATAATGAATAAAGAAGGGTCACAGATTGAAATACAGAGTTGAATAAGGTTAGAAATGATAGAGAAAGTAGTAGAATTAGCTTCAATTTCCAGTAGCTTAAGCTAACTCAACTTCTTAGTACAAAAATGCACCACGTGTGGCTATTTGTGCTTCAAGTAATTAGTTTGAATGTCAAGGCGCGGATGGCTTTGCTCTATGTGGCACATAGAGCACCAGAGGGGGTTGGCCATGTGATCTCATGAACCACATGGAGTACAACTACTTTTCCTCTAGATCACGAAGAGACTGTTATGCTTCCGTGATTTCAAGAAAACGTATTTTCATCATCCAGAGACAACGTGGGGAGAATATTCTCATTCAAACTTTACCTAGACCATAGTAAAGGACTCATGAGTGTTGCGATACTTCAACGACTCAAGCCAATAACTGGTGATCCTTTGTACTTAACTTGTAGACCACATCTTTTGATCCATCCCGTTTGGACTCATCATAAAGCCTTTAGGCTACACCATAGTCGCACACCGAGCCTCAGGCCCACCCTTAGTCTAGCCTGAATGACTGGAGCTATTCCTCGAATTGGGTTTATAGAAGGAGATAAATTCTCTGACTGTAGACCTCACTCTTCCTCGTCAACACTAACTCAACGTTCGGTTAGCGCCACGTAAGCATTGAGTCAACAACCATTTAGCACCTCGTCAGCGCACAGTCAGCAAACAGAATATTCCCTCTATGTTGATGGAATTCCTTTTTGGTGATAGAATATTCCATTTGTTTGGAAAATTATAAATCAGTCTTTGAAGTTTGAAAAATATTATATTTTAGTCTCTATTTTTTTGAAAATTATAGTTTGGCCCACAAAGTGTGTGAAATTTACAGTTTGGTCCCTAAACTTTCTAAAGTTTACAGTTTGGTCTCTAAATTTTCTAAAATTTTTAGTTTAGTCCCCCCAGATTTGTGGATTTGGACTCCATATCAGTTTTGGTGGAGCCAAAATTGTTCGGATGGTAAAAGCTTCAAAAACATTGTCGGTACTTTTATTGTCTCTGGGCATATGACTACGACGTCAAATGCCAAATTTGAAGTGGAGAAATTTGATGGAACGAATAACTTCGGTATGTGGCAATGCGAAATTTTGGACGTTCTAACTCATCAGGAATTAGATATCACTTTGGAGGATAGCCCCGATAATATTTCGAATAAAAATTGGGTGAAGCTTATTCGCCAAGCTTGCGGGACTATCAGATTATGTTTTGCCAAGGACAAAAAGTACTTTGTTATGAAGGAGACTTTAGCCAAGGAGTTATGGAACAAACTTAAGAATAAGTATATGACCAAGAGTGTGGAGAACCGACTCTATCCGAAAAAGAAGT
>BRYE01000016.1:11284102-11296602 GCA_030159115.1 Actinidia arguta var. hypoleuca | reverse complement strand
GCCACTAAGACTCACCTCATTTTTTTCATTTCGGCCTCCATGCGTCTTATTGCTGCAACTTTATAATCTTCACCGCTAGTGGGGAGAAACTGACCTGGTCGCCCTCTGAGCATCGGTCAATAGCTTTGTTCCCCTCTTGCTCAGTGTTCTTGGCAACCTTCCCGGTTGTCTCTATCACCGTTGTTGCTTTTAGACGCCATTTGGTCCAACCTTGCCATGTCTAGAGTTGATTTTACACAGACGACGTCAATTGTGGGATGGAAGGATGGAAGAAAACTGAATGCAGACAAGGTGGTAGATCCCTACGTTTGCCTGAAGCCACAGTTTGGCTCGGTGGATCCTTATGTTTGCCTGAAGCCACAGTTCTGTTGACTCAATGCCTTGATTTTGATGATAACAAAATATTGTGTTAGTGGCTAACGTGTTTACTTAGCGTGCAGCTAATTAGTATTAATTTACTAAGCTAAACTTGATCAAAAGGAAACCGTGAACACTCTCTCATCGAAACTGCCAATTCGTACTTCCTAAGAAAGGACCCCAACAAGACCTTGGATTGATTTGACTAATTGGCGGGTAGATATCGGTCATGGGACATCTCCAAACCCGCTAAGATGTCAAGGGAACTCATAGCTGGGAGTTCATCGAGGTCCGAAAAATACTCATTGATATAACTAAATGACCTGCATGCAAAAATTGCCCAACACACTCATAAGTGGAGATAATGGATTTAAAACGGGTCAATGAGTTGAGCACAACACCCATGGTGCAAGAGATGTGCGTTATTTGTGACACCCAAGGGCATTCCACAAGTGGTTGCCCCACTTTGCCGGACTTCAAGGTGGGGGGCAAAGTTACTTGAATGTTATCAACCCACCACCAAAACAATTTAATTTTCTGTACTCCAATACTTATAATCTGGGATGGCAATGTAAGTCAATAAATCAGTTCGATTATTATGCGAAAACTAAACCGAATAGGATCTTGAATTCAATATATCTCAATCTCAGTATTCTATATTAAAAAATAATGTAACAGATCATATCTCTATTAACCATCTGATTTGATTAATTGAATGAACCCCTTAATTGAATTCCTTATTTCTTAGCTCTCTTTCTTATCTCTGTCTCTAACTTTAAATGATAACCAATTATACTATAATTGATGAAGCAAAAACTAATACGTTAAAATGGTGGTTATCCTGTCCTTTTATAGAGGAGAGAAGAGGTCCTAAAGAAATACTCCTAAAAGGATTCCTATCCATTAATGGTTATTCTTTTATCATAAAGGAGTTTTTCTTTTTAAAAAATATAATTAGCTTGAACCTTATCTTTTAACTGACCTTATTAATATGGAGTCCCAGTATAACAAACATGCCAAAAAAATGGAGACTAGTGGGCCACTACAATACATGAAATAACAGGCAAAACGTCATAAATTTATCTTAGATCAGTACGGAGAACCATGTCGGAAATTAAGGTCCTAACCAAACCCAAGCAAATTTCGAAAATCAGTTTTGCATTTAGTTCTCTGTTGAGAATGTCCTCTGGTATACCAAGTATTATAATACAGTAACTTTAGGTTTCTACGCTTAGAGACATTATACCTTTGGGAAGCAAGTAATACCTAAATTTCACCATTCACGTTTTTCTCCAAAGGTAAATTCCTCCAGTGAAAATTGAAATTCCATGCTCTTTATATTATTTTGTACTTACCACCTCGACCAATATTTCAAAGTGTTAGACCGCTGATCTGACATTACTCCTTAGTCTTCCACTAATTTGGAATTTTTCTTTTTTTGTGTGTGTGTCATCACAACCCCACCTCACCAATAATAGAGGAACCATAATTTAAATACCTTTTTTGTTGCTCCACGTTAAAGATTGCTATAGATCAACCAATGACCCCATTTGTAAGGATTTCTATGTCCTCCTATCATATCTAAAGTGGCATTATTTTCCATGAACTAGCCAAACCCCACCTCTTGTTCACACATGACCTTGCCTTTTTACCTAAGATGAGTTATATATGGAAGAGTGGTCATTACTCTGATACCAATTGTAATTCAATAAATCAGTTCGACTATTATGCGAAAACTAAACCGAATAGAATCTTGAATTCAATACATCTCAATATCATTATTTTATATGAAAAATAATGTATCAGATCATACCTTTATTAGTCATTTGATTTGATCAATTGAATGAACTCTATTGTGGTAAAAATCTGGGAGAGCAACCAACAGTCAGAATTGCTCTTCGGCCTCAGCACTGGACCTCGGTTGAACTGGGGCGACCTGCACAGCAATGAATCAAAAGTAATCGGCCGGGGTGAGGCCGCTCAAAACCCCTCCGGCGTGCGTATCAGACCAAGGCGACCAGAAAATAAATTAAGGCAGTATGGAGAGCACAATGAATGTGTAATGCCTGTGTTGAGCGTACCTTTTTTATTATGGGGAGCGGCCTTTATATAGACAGGAGAACTGAGCCATGTCAGTATAGTATGGCGAATTCCTCAGAAGGATAAGCATGGGAGGATATCCCAATCAAATCTGGAGATTAATTAGGAGGCTGCCAACTGGTGATCCATCCGTGATCATAGGCGTCGTTGTCGAGTTTGAGTCTATTGGAGACAGTTCTCTTGTAGAGGTGAAACTCTTTATGGAGATGGACTTTAATCAGGTACAAGAGTGGTGATAGCAGACCTCTAATGGAGATGGAGTCCTTTTGGAGAGAGGTATTTGAGAAGACGTCTCTGCCTTGGGCGAGGTAGATCATCTCGACCTATGGCGATATGGAGGGAATATGTAAATGGAATGGAGCTCAATTTATTAACAATATGAGGCGACCTGGAAGGCAAGTTTGGACGCGTTGGGCGACGTGCCTTGCTCGGATCATCTTATGATTCAGGACTCGTTCGAATTATTCCACATCAGTAGCCCCCTACTCAAAAGTGCCGAGATATTCAGGACCTTTGAGTAATTAACATTAAAAAGTCATTGGCCCGCGTGGGTGCGCATTAAATGCGCCCCTCCTCTCAGTTTGACACGTGGATGGGCATTGAATTCTGTAGAGAAGTTTGGGAGAAAAGGGCGGCGCCATGATTCATTTTGGCAGGATCGATGGCTCTGGGCTCGAATTTCAAAAGAAATTTCAAAAGGCAGCCTAATCTGGGCCATTAAAGTGGATGGATCTCATCCGTCATTCTTCCCTATATATAAGAGACCCTACCTACTCATTTTACCCTTTTCTGCCAAATCTTTTCTCTCTCTCTCTCTTAGTTCTTGCCCGCGGCTGTTCCTCCTGCCTCGAGTCTTCTTGCCTTTGCCTGTGGTCGCCTATTATTTCCTAGCACAGTAAGTAATCGTTCGTTCTCTCTTTATTTAGTTGTATGTCCCATAGGTCTAAGGTGAGTCCATCAGCTTTGAATTCTTTGCCTTTGTGGGTCTCTGACCATTTAGGAGAAGGTTCGTCGTACGTTACTGACGAAGTTAGACAATCCCATAAGTCGCCAATGGAAGACCCATCCATTGCTGAAATCGCCCCTCTAAGTGACGTCCATCCTTCTGTGATGAAAGAACACAACACCATGACTTCTGAGGAGCTCGACCTGTTAAGGGAGACCTATTCTTTCCCCCAGGGCGTACAGCTCAGACTCCTTGAGGAGGGCGAGACCATTCTTTCTGCTCGCCCTGGCGAGGTAGCTTTCTACGAGGCCGCCTTTCCTGCGGGTCTCTGTTTTCCTATTCCCTTAATAATTAGGTCAATTTTGCTTTTTTATAAAATTTGTCCTGCTCAACTCGTCCCCAACACGTGGCGTAGTATCATCGGCACCATGTCGTTGTGGCGAGTTCACAAGTATGTGATGACCCTATCCGAGTTTAGGAATATTTTTTTCCTTACTAATAATCCTAAACCGGACCAAGGGTGGCTCTACTTTAAGGCGAGGTACAAGAAAACTATCCTCGGAGAGTACCCCAGCAACGTGAAGGGGTGGAAAAGTAGGTTCTTCTTTGCCTCTGGGGACAGTTGGGAGCTTTTTGATGAAGAACCTCAGGAGGGAGTATCGCGGATTCCGAGGTCATGGGGAATTCCAGGTCGGTTTTTATTTCACCAATGTTGGTTTATTGATTAACAAGGTCGGTATTAACATGGGTCTCTTTTCAGATAAACGCTGCAACGAGCTGCCCACGTTGTTGTCGTTCGAGTAGGAATTCTATGACCAAATTTCGCAGTCTGTGGCGGAACGTGGGCACTACGCGGTCCCCATGATTTTTAAAACCAAGGCCTTTCGCCGGGTTTTTAGCTCACCCGGTCCTACGGAATCAGGAGAAGGGGGCGATCATCCGCAACCGCCATCGACGTTGGGTGAAGCGGGTGAGTCCCGCTCTTCCCGTGGTGAACTCCTTCAAGACGGCCAGCCCCGAGAGGACTCGATAGAATATCTAGGGACTGTTAGGAAGGAACTGAGGAGGGTTGCTCCTCATATTCCCGACCTGACCTTATTAAGATGGTCGGGGGGAAAAATCCGAGACCCTGTCTTAGAATTTTTCTCAGCGTTGGGATCGAGCTCGGTCTCGACATCAGAATCCTGGTCGGATTCCGAGCTATCCCCCGAGCTTAGATCAGATGGTATAAACCCTTACTAACTTTGTTGATTATTTTTTTACGTCTGATATATATCTTTTTTTTCTTTTTTTGCAGCGATGTCGAAGAGGATCAGCCTCAAGAAGCTCGGTGAGAGGGTGGAGAGAGCCCGAGGTGAGAGTTCATCCAAAAAATCTGCTCCTCCTGCAAAGGGGGTGGTTATTGGCGAAAAGCGCCTGGTGGATGAACCTCCCACCTCGTCGAGCAAGAAGGCGAAGTCCGGGAATGAGTCCAAAGGCAAAGGGCAAGCCCCTATCCCTGAACCGAAAAAGAAGTCTGGGCCAACACGCCATCCAGTGGCCCCTTCTGGTCCCGAAGAGGGAAGCTCGCCCTCGTTGGGTACAGTTCTTGGTCCGAGGGCCTCTATTTTGGGGAGCCCTTCGGTGGCCGAGAAGATCCTTCGAGGGGTAATCCCTCCTACGGATCAAGAGAAGGTGGGGCAGCTTTCTCTGGACCAGACTGCCTCAAAATTTTTTCAAGCTCTCGGCCAGGTATTATTTTGATACTAACTTCTATTTGTTTTATCCTTGTTAAATATGATCGTTTTGATCTGATTAGATTTGTTTGTAGCAGGCGCTTGTGTTCGGATCTTCTTTGGCAGTGAAGAGCAGGGAGACAGTTGAGGAGGCAAGCTTACAACATGGGCGAGCTGCCTCTTTGGATACTGAAGTTTCTCGCCTTCAGAAGCTGTCCGCCGATCTGGAGCAACAACTGGACGATGCGCGAGCTCGGGAACAGCAGGTCAGCGACGAGTTCGCCAAACTTAAGGCTGAAAGAGACACCTTCTCCGACAGTCTGTCAAAGGCAGGGCTTTTGGTTGAAGACTTGAGGGGGAGAGTAGATTGTGCAGGAAAGCTGGCTATTGAGGAATTTAAATCCTCGTCAGATTTCTCCGAGGCTGTTAAAAGTGCCTCCTCGAAGTACTTTGGCGAAGGGTTTGACTTCTGTAAACGACAGCTCCGTCACCACCATCCCGACCTGGCCATAGACTTGGACGAAATGCCTCTCGACCTCGACCTGCTTGACGAGGAGGATGAAGGGGAAGGGGGCGAGGAGGAAACGATTGAAAAAGGAGATGCGAACCCTTCGGGCGACACAGATCCTCAAGGCGATAACAACCCTCCCCCTTTATCATAAATGTAAATGTAATTTGGATTGACATGAATACAAATGTTTACTTCTTCCTCGGCAATTTTTAATGTTGATTTTCAATACTTTAGTTTGTGTATCGTTATATAATTCTTAACTAATGGCGAACTAGGATAGGAGAGGTCATTTTCCAGTGATCTGACAACTTTTAATTTTGGCGAGCAAGATGCCTTCATTAAGTGGTTTATGGCGATCTTGATTTGGCGACCAAGATGCCTCCGTCATCTTTTGATGAACTGGCGATCTTGATTTGGCGACCAAGATGCCTTTATCTTTTGATGAACTGGCGATCTTGATTTGGCGACCAAGATGCCTTCATCTTTTGATGAACTGGCGATCTTGATTAGGCGACCAAGATGCCTCCGTCATCTTTCAATGAACTGGCGATTTTGATTAGGCGATGAACTGGCGATCTTGATTAGGCGACCAAGATGCCTCCATCTTTCGATGAACTAGTGATCTTGATTAGGCGACCAAGATGCCTCCGTCATCTTTCGATGAACTGGCTATCTTGATTTGGCGACCTAGATGCCTCCGTCATCTTTCGATGAACTGGCGATCTTGATTAGGCGACCTCCATCCTGCACTTTGTTATTGAAATAAACTGGAGAAGTTTTATTACTCTGAATAAAATCTAGGAGTTACAAGTATTCGCCCAAGGGAGTTATTGGAAATATTTCTTCAAATGCTCAGCATTCCAAGAATGGGGGAGTGCTTTTCCGTTCATGTCTTTCAGCCAATAAGTTCCTGGTCTAGTTACCTTGTAAGGGCCTTCCCATGTTGGTCCTAATTTCCTAGCATTTGGCTCTTTGGTTGATAAGGTAACTTTCCGCAGAACTAGGTCGCCAGGTAAGAATGATCTGTGTTTGACTCTCTGGTTGAAATATTTGACGACCTAATGATTATAAGTTGCTTGGCGTATGCCCGCTTGTTCCCGTTTTTCATCAAGGAGTTCAAGGTTGAGTCTCATCTCGCCTTCATTGCTATCCTTGTCAAAGTTTGAAGTTCTGAAACTCGGCATTCCGATTTTGACAGGTATTACTGATTCAGTTCCGTAAACCATGGAATAAGGCGTTTCACTAGTAGGAATCCTGCTAGTCGTGTGATATGCGCATAAAATGCTCGGCAAGTCTTCCACTCACTCTTCTTTGGATTTCTCCAATCTTGTTTTTAGATTTCTTAAGATGGTCCTATTGGTGACCTCTACTTGGCCATTGACTTGAGGGTGACCGGGCGAGGAGAAATGATGTGATATGGCGAGGTTCGAGCAGAATTTTCGGAACCCATCATTGTCGAATTGTCGGGCATTATCTGAGATGAGAACTTTGGGAATTCCAAACCGGCATATGATACCCTTCCACACAAAATTCTTCATATTTTTTTCGATGATTCTTGCTAACGGTTCTGCTTCTACCCACTTTGTGAAGTAATCAATAGCTATGATTAAGAACTTCCTCTGTAATGGAGCTTGAGGCAAAGACCCTAGTATGTCGATCCCCCATTGAGCGAATGACCACGGGCTGGTAATTGGCACCATCTCAATATGGGGAAGGTGATTGGATGGAGCGAATCTCTGGCATTTGTCACACTCCCTGGTGTATTTTGCTGCATCCTGTCCCATTTGGGGCCAGAAGTAGCCTTGGCTAATCGCCTTCAGTACCAGCGATCTCGCCCCCGAATGATTTCCGCAGATGCCTTCGTGGATTTCTCTCATCACATAATTGGCCTCCTCAGGTCAGAGACATCTTAGGAGGGGACCAGAGAAGGATCGTTTATATAAAATTCTATGAAGCAGGCAGAACCTTACAGATTTATGGCAAATTCGGCGAGCTTGGAGTTTATCTACCGGTAGTGTACCGCTCCGAAGGTAGGCGACGATCTCATCCATCCAGGTCGGGTTCGTTACTGTCGTACAAATGGATTTGGCGACCTCAACGCTTGGTTTGGACAAGAATTCCAAAGGTACAGTTCTGTCTGATATAAAATCAAAAGTTGAAGCGAGATTGGCTAGGGCATCTGCTTTTCTATTTTCTTTTCTAGGGATCTGTTGAATGGTGAACTTTTTGATCTTCTGAGTTAAGCATTTGACTTCATCCAAATAAGCTGCCATCCGTACGTCCCTGGCGAGGTAATCTCCCTGAACTTGATTGGCCACTAATTGAGAATCGTTGTAGGCTTCAATTGACTAGACTCCCAATCTTGTGGCGACCCGTAATCCAGCGAGGAGTGCTTTGTACTCAGCTTCGTTGTTGGTGACTTTAAACCCAATCCGTATAGTGTATTCCATCTGTTCACCTGTCGGAATTTGGAGAACAAGCCCTGCACCGCATCCGTGTTGATTGGAAGACCCATCTACAAACAATTTCCATTTGTCAGGCGTTTCCCCCGAGCTATCGAGACTGTTCTCCGAGCTTCCGAGGTCCTTTTTTAAGTTATGAATCTCTGCCTCTGAGAATTCTGGATTGGGCTCATGGGTAGATTCAGCCACGAAGTCGGCTAAAGCCTGGGCTTTTATTGCCGTCCTCGGTTTATAGTTAATATGGAATTCGCTCAACTCAATTGACCATTTCAGGAGTTTCCCCGAGGTATCTGGTCGTTGAAGAACTTGTTTCAACGGTTGATCAGTTAGCACGGCGATAGGATGGGTTTGAAAATAATGGCGAAGTTTTCTGGCGGCGATCAGAAAGGCGTAGGCGAGCTTTTCAATCATTACGTATCTGTTCTCAGCGCCCATCAGGACCTTACTAACATTGTATACCGGTTTTTGGACATGGTCCTCTTCTCGGATGAGCACGACACTTACTGCTGTGGGTGAAACGGCGAGATATATGAACAATTCCTCCCCCGTGGTCGGAACCACAAGCAGAGGAGGTGACCCTAAATATTTTTTGAGCTGTTGAAAAGCTCCTCCGATTCTTCTGTCCACTGAAAATTTTAATTTTTCCTTAAGATTTTGAAGAACGGTAAACATCTGTCCGTTGATTTGAAAACAAATCGGTTGAGGGCGGCAACCCACCCAGTTAATTGCTGGACTTCACGGATATTTCTAAGCGAGCTCATCCCGAGCAGAGCTTGAATTTGGTCCGGATTAGCTTCAATTCCACGTTTGGTTACCAAGAACCCTAAGAATTTTCCGGATGATACGCCAAAAATGCATTTGGAAGGATTTAACATCATCCTGTGTTTCCTCAGAATGTTAAAAGCTTCTTCAAGGTGGACGACGTGCTTTGCTGCTTCGAGGCTTTTCACGAGCATGTCCACTATATATACTTCCATGGTCTTTCCAATCAGCTCTTTGAACATCTTGTTCACCAATCTTTGATAAGTAGCCCCAGCATTTTTGAGACCAAATGGCATGACCTTGTAGCAATACAATCCTCGTTCTATGATAAAAGAAGTTTTTTCTACGTCGGGGGGAAACATCTTAATCTGGTGATATCCATGAAGCTAAGAAGCTCGTGTTTAGATGTGGCGTCGACTATTAAATCAATTTTTGGCAATGGGAAACTGTCTTTTGGGCATGCTTTGTTGAGATCAGTATAGTCCACGCATACTCTCCACTTCCTTCCCTTTTTTGGGACGACAACGACAATCGCTAACCATTCCGGGTAGTGGGCTTCCTTGATAACTTTAGCTCTGATGAGTTTGGCGACCTCCTCATCGATAACTCGAAGCCGCTCGGGGGCAAATTTTCTCCTTTTCTGGCGAACTGGAGGATTAGCCGGATTGATCTGTAATTTATGCATGGCGACCTGGGGATCTATCCCCGGGATGTCGCCTTGGGACCAGGCAAAAACATCGAAGTTTCTTTTTAAGAATTCCACTAAAGCACTGTGCAGTTCTTTGGTAAGTTCTGTTCTAATCATAACGTGGCGATCAGGATATTCCGGATGTATGGAAATCGGGGTAGTTTCTTTAAGGGGTTTAGTGTTTTCGGTTTCTCGGGAATCCATCAAGACAACCTGTTCCACCTCGTCCCTCAGAGGTTCCATCTCGCCATCGTAGATCGATAATTGCTATTTGGTATTCTGTACTGGGGGGTCTCGATCTTCATAGCCGAAATGAAACATTATCTGGCCACTTTCTGGTCGCCCCGCACTTCACCCACTCCTACCGAAGTGGGGAACTTCATTTTCAGGTGGTAGGTTGAGGTGATCGCCCTAATTCCACCTAGAGTTGGGCGACCTAAAATGGCATTGTAGGGGGAAAGGCAATCAACCACGATGAAGTCCTGCCAAACGATAGTTTGGCGAGGTTCTGTCTCCAAAGTAACCAATAACTTAACCCAGCCCAGTGGATGAGTCAGATTTCCTCCAAATCCCACCAAAGGTGTCAGGAAGGGTTGCAATTTGTCAAGTCCTATCTTCATTTTTTCGAATGCGGAGATGAATAGAATGTCGGCCGAGCTACCATTATCGACCAAAATTCTTTGAACGGTAAAATTGGTGATGATGGCCGAAACGACCAGGGCGTCGTCATGAGGCAGGTGCAGGCCTTTCAGATCATCATTGTTGAAGGTAATTGGTGGGTGGTCATCGGCTATTGGCGAGGAGAGGTTGTAAACTTCTGCGGACAGCATGTCTGCACTTCTGGCACTTCTGGCGTGCCTCTTTCTGGATGAATTCGAACTCCCTCCGGATCCAAATCCGCCGTGTATTACCTAAATGTCTCCAGTTGTAGGTCGATTGTCGCCATATCTTCTTTCCGATGAATTGGGGGAAGGGCGATCTCCCACGTACTTTCTCAGATACCCTCTTTTGATGAGGTCGGCTATTTGCTCCTTTAGATGAAAGCAGTCTTCGGTGTTATGGCCATGGTCTAGGTGAAACTCGCAGTATTTGTTTTTATTTCTCTTCCGGGGATCAGTTTTGATTTTCGAGGGCCACTTGACGAACTCCTCATGCTTGATTTCTATGAGGACTTGGGCAATAGGAGCATTAAGCAGAGGTAACACCAGTTCCGTGCGGCGAGGTGGAGTACGAGGTCGCTTGTCGCTGGTCCGCCTCGAGTCCCGATTAGGCTTCTTGCTCCTCCGTTCATCGTCCCTATAATCAGATCGCCTTGTTTCAGGATCTTTCCTCTTATGGTCCTCTTCGTCTCCGTTTGGCTTCGGCCAATTCCACCGCGGCGATGTACTTATCGGCTTTACTTTGAAGGACAGACAATGTCTCCGGAACGTTCTTGGATAGAGAATCGAATAAGGGACCTGGGCGAAGTCCCTCCATCATTGCCATGACGACCACTTTGTCACTGGGATCTTCAACTTCTAATATGGCCTGGTTAAATCGTTTCACATAATCTTTCAAGTTCTCTGTTTCCTTCTGGTGGATGGTGAAAAGATGGGATGCATTCTTCTGCCTTACCCTGCAGCTTATGAAATTAGCGACGAAAAGTCTGCTCAGTTCACTAAATGAATCTATGGTTCCAGGAGTCAACTTTCGGAACTACGACCTCGCCGACCCCTTCAATGTAGCAGAAAAAGTTTTACACATGACTTCGTCCGAGTAACTCTGGAGATGCATCAGACTTTTATAAGAATCCAGGTGATCCATGGGATCCGTTTTGCCTTCATAGATCCCGAGCTGAGTAGGTAGTTTGAATCTGGATGACACCTTGGTTCTTATTATCCTCTGGGTAAAAGGCGGTTCAGTTTTCCTGATCAAAGCGTCTACAGTTATTAGGGCACCGGTCCCCGTGTTGATGGCGTCCAGTCGAGCGTCCAAGTCCCTAATTTTCTGGGAAGTGGATATATCTTGTTCCTGACGGACCCGTCGAGGAGATCTATCTTGCCTACCTCCTTCGCTTTCTAGTCCTGGCGTCTTGCTAGATGATGACCCTAAAGATGGGCTTCTTGGGGTTCTCTCTCGTCGAGGGTGAGGGCTAGGAGAGAGACAGCGTCTGTCTCTTTCGGTGCTATGGTGACTTTGGGATATATTCCCTGATGGATGAGAACGACGAGGAGCCGGAGGAGGTGGTGGTTGATTATTCGTGGTGAGGTGCTGTATAAGGAGGGTATTATTTTCGTTCATGATTCTCATCTGTTCAGCCATCCCTCGCATCTCATGATGAAGGCCCTCTAGATCTGGAGCTTGGCTAGTGTTGGCCATTGGACGAGCTCTATTATCCAAAGGGCTGCTAGTGCTTGGTCTGGATAATAGTCAGCTGCGCAGGTGCATAGGATCAAGAGAACTGTCGTTCCCACAGACGGCGCCAAACTATTGTGGTAAAAATCTGGGAGAGCAACCAACAGTCAGAATTGCTCTTCGACCTCGGCACTGCACCTCGGCTGAACTGGGGCGACCTGCACAGCAATGAATCAAAAGTAATCGGCCGGGGTAAGGCCGCTCAAAACCCCTCCGGCGTGCGTATCAGACCAAGGCGACCAGAAAATAAATTAAGGCAGTATGGAGAGCACAATGAATGTGTAATGCCTGTGTTGAGCGTACCTTTTTGATTATGGAGAGCGGCCTTTATATAGACAGGAGAACTGAGCCGTGTCAGTGTAGTATGGCGAATTCCTCAGAAGGATAAGCATGGGAGGATATCCCAATCAAATCTGGAGATTAATCAGGAGGCTGTCAACTGGTGATCCATCCGTGATCATAGGCGTCGTTGTCGAGTTGGAGTCTATTAGAGACAGTTCTCTTGCAGAGGTGGAACTCTTTATGGAGATGGACTTTAATCAGGTACAAGAGTGGTGATAGCAGA
>BRYE01000016.1:11231602-11244102 GCA_030159115.1 Actinidia arguta var. hypoleuca | reverse complement strand
GAAATCGAAAAAGTATAAAATTTTAATCAAGCAATTAAAAAAGTTCACTAAAGATGAAAAAACTCGAAAGTCAGAAGTTAAAATATATTTTGATTATTTTTCAGTTTTTCCGTTTCTTTCCCTAAGTTCCAAACACACCCTAACTAAATCTGATTCTATCAATAAAATGCAGCACATTATGAAAACCCTAAATTAATAGTTGGATTTTTTTTTTTCCAGAGGTAACGGTTACTTTTAAAATTTTGAGTTTTGAGATTAGGTGATATGTTTCTTTTACTATTCTTTTACAGTTATTGATTTTTAATTTTCATGAACTTAAGATAACCCACAAAAATATAAAGAATGAAGATCTTCATTCGTTACAATTTTCAAATGACAGTTGAGAGAGGACAAGAGGTCAATCCTTGTTAAACGTAAAGATTAATTATTTTTGTCACTAAATGGTGTTTATTTATTTATTTATTTGTCTCTTTAATGAGCTATTAGTTGGGCTTACATGTGATTGTGGTCTTATGTCTAATTTGATATAATTTAAGTACTTGTAATTTTATATTCTCCTACTACTGTTTGTAATAAAAAAATTTACAAATGACGGTTATAAATTGCAATTCTGTCTCCTTGGGAGTAAATGGAAATGTGTCACAAATAGTGAATTGTTTGGTGTTATATTAATTTTGAATTTGTTGTGGTAAAAATCTGGAATAGCAACCAACAGTCAGAATTGCTCCTCGGCCTCGGCAATGGACCTCGGCTAAAGCTAGGCGACCTGCACAGCAATGAGTCAAAGTAATCGGCGGGGGTGAGGCCGCTCAAAACCCCTCCGGCGTGTGTATCAGACCAAGAAATAAATTAAGGCAGCATGGAGAGCACAATGAAAGTGTATATTGCCTGTGTTAAGCGTACCTTTTTGATTATGGGGAGCGGCCTTTTTATAGACAGGAGAACTGAGCCGTGTCAGTGTAGTATGGCGAGTTCCTCGGAAGGATAAGCATGGGAGGATATCCCAATCAAATCTGGAGATTAATCAGGAGGCTGCCAACTGGTGATCCATCCGTGATTATAGGCGTCGTTGTTGAGTTGGAGTCTATTGGAGACAGTTCTCTTGTAGAAGTGAGACTCTTTATGGAGATGGACTTTAATCAGGTACAAGAGTGGTGATAGCAGACCTCTAATGGAGATGGAGTCCTTACGGAGAAGTCTTTGAGAAGACGTCTCCGCCTTGGGCGAGGTAGATCATCTCGCCCTATGGCGATATGAAGAGAATAAGTAAATGGAATGGAGCTCGAATTGTTAACAATATGAGGCGACCTAGAAGGTGAATTTAGAGATTCAAGGTGACATGCCTTGCTCGGAACATTTTATGATTCAGGACTTGTTCGAATTATTCCACATCAGTAGCCCCCTACTCAAAAGTGCCGAGATAGTCGGGACCTTTGAGTAAAACATTAAAAGTCATGGGTCCGCGTGGGGGTGCATTAATTGCACCCCTCCTCTCGGTTCAACACGTGGACGGGCATTAAGTTTTGCAGGGAAGTTTGAGCGAAAAGGGCGGCGCCATAATGATGAGTTTTGGCAGGATTGATGGTACCGGGCTCGAATTTCAAAAGAAATTTCAAAAGGCAGCCTAATCTGGGCCATTAAAGTGGATGGATCTCATCTGTCATTCTTCCCTATATATAAGAGACCCTCCCTACTCATTTTACCCTTTTCTTCCAAATCATCACTCTCTCTCTCTCTCCTAGTTCTTGCTTGCGGTTGTTCTTCCTGCCTCGAGTCTCCTTGCCTTTGCCTGTGGTCGCCTATTATTTTCTAGCATAGTAAGTAATCGTTCATTCTCTCTTTATTTAGTTGTATGTCCCATAGGTCTAAGGTGAGTCCATCAGCTTTGGATTCTTTGCCTTCGTGGATCTCTGACCATTTAGGAGAAGGTTCATCGTACGTCACTGACGAAGTCAGACAATCCCCTAAGTCGCCAATGGAAGACCCATCCATTGCTGAAGTTGCCCCTCTAGGTGACGTCTATCCTTTTGTGACGAAAGAACACAACACCATGACTTCTGAGGAGCTCGACCTATTAAGGGAGACCTATTCTTTCCCTCAGGGCGTACAGCTCAGACTCCCTGAGGAGGGCGAGACCATTCTTTCTGCTCGCCCTGGCGAGGTAGCTTTCTACGAGGCCGCCTTTCCCGCGGGCCTCCATTTTTTTATTCCCTTAATAATTAGGTCAATTTTGCTTTTTTATAAAATTTGTCCTGCTCAGCTCGTCCCCAACGCGTGGCGCAGTATCGTCGGCGCCGTGTCGTTGTGGCGAGTTCACAAGTATGTGATGACCCTATCCGAGTTTAGAAACATCTTTTTCCTTACTAATAACCCTAAGCCGGACCAAGGGTGGTTTTATTTCAAGGCGAAGTACAAGAGAACTATCCTCGGAGGGTACCCCAGCAACGTTAAAGGGTGGAAAAGCAGATTTTTCTTCGCCTCCGGGGATAGTTGAGAGCTTTTCAATGAAGAACCTCGGGAGGGAGTACCACGGATTCCGAGGTCATGGAGAATTTCAGGTCGGTTTTTATTTCGCAAATGTTGATTTATTGATTAACAAGGTTGGTATTAACATGGGTCTTTTTTCAAATAAACGCTGCAACGAGCTGCCCACGTTGCTGTCGTTCGAGCAGGAATTCTATGACCAAATTTCTCAATCGGTGGCGGAACGTGGGCGCTACACGGTTCCCATGATTCTCAAAATCAAGGCCTTTCGTCGGGTTTTCAGCTCGCCCGGTCCTACGGAATCAGGAGAAGGGGGCGATCATCCGCGACCGTCATCGACGTCGGGTGAAGCGGGTGAGTCCCACTCTTCCTGTGATGAACTCCTTCAAGACTGCCAGCCCCGAGAGGACTCAATAGAATATCTAGGGACTGTTAGGAAGGAACTGAGGAGGGTTGCTCCTCATATTCCCGACCTGACCTTATTAAGATGGTCGGGGGGGAAAATTCGAGACCCTGTCTTGGAATTTTGCTCAGCATTGGGATCGAGCTCGGTCTCGACATCAGAATCCTGGTCGGATTCTGAGCTATCCCCCGAGCTTAGATCGGATGGTATAAACCCTTACTACCTTTGTTGATTATTTTTTACGTCTGATATATATATATATATATATATATATATATATATATATATATATATATATATATATATATATATATATATATATATATATTTTTTTTTTTTTTTTTTGCAGCAATGTCGAAGAGGATCAGCCTCAAGAAGCTCGGCGAGCGGGTGGAGAGATCCCGAGGTGAGAGTTCATCCAAAAAATCTGCTCCTCCTCCCGTAAAGGGGGTGGTTATTGGCGAGAAGCGCCCGCTGGATGAAGTCCGGGGATGATTCCAAAGGCAAAGAGCAAGCTCCCATCCCCAAACCAAAAAAGAAGTCTGGTCTAGCACACCATCCAATAGCCCCTTCTTCTGGTCCCGGGGAGGGAAGCTCGCCCTTGTTGGGTACAGTTCTTGGTCCGAGGGCCTCCATTTTGGGGAGCCCTTCGGTGGCCGAGAAGATCCTTCGAGGGGTAATCCCTCCTACGGATCAAGAGAAGGTGGGACAGCTTTCTCTGGACCAGACTGCCTCCAAATTTTTCCAAGCTCTCGGCCAGGTATTATTTTGATACTAACTTCTATTTGTTTTATCCTTGTTAAATATGATCATTTTGATCTGATTAGATTTGTTTGTAGCAGGCACTTGTGTTCGGATCTTCTCTGGCGGTGAAGAGCAGGGAGACAGTTGAGGAGGCAAGCCTACAACAAGGGCGAGCTGCCTCTTTAGATACTGAAGTTTCTTGCCTTCAGAAGTTTTCCGCCGATCTGGAGCAGCAACTGGCCGAGGCGGGAGCTCGGGAATAGCAGGTCGGCGAGAAGTTCGCCAAACTTAAGGCTGAAAAGGACACCTTCTCCGACAGTCTGTCAAAGGCAGGGCTTTTGGTTGAAGACTTGAGGGGGAGAGTGGAGCGTGCAGGAAAGCTGGCTGTTGAGGAATTTAAATCCTCGTCAGATTTCTCCGAGGCTGTTGAAAGTGCCTCCTCGAAGTACTTTAGCGAAGGGTTTGACTTTTGTAAACGACAGCTCCGTCACCACCATCCCAACCTGGCCATAGACTTGGAGGAGATGCGTCTCGACCTCGACCTGCTTGACGAGGAGGATGAAGGGGAAGGGGGCGAGGAGGAAACGGTTGAAAAAGGAGATGCGAACCCTCCGAGAGACGCAGATCCTCAAGGCGATGACAACACTCCCCCTTTATCATAAATGTAAATGTAATTTGGATTGACATGAATATAAATATTGATTTCTTCCTCGGCAATTTTGAATGTTGATTTTCAATACTTTAGTTTGTGTATCCTTACGTAATTCTTAACTAATGGCGAACTAGGATAGGAGAGGTCATTTTTCAGTGATCTGGTAACTTCTAATTTTCGCGAGCAAGATGCCTTCATTAAGTGGTTTATGGCGATCTTGATTAGGCGACCAAGATGCCTCCGTCATCTTTCGATGAACTGGCGATCTTGATTAGGCGACCAAGATGCCTCCGTCATCTTTTGATGAACTGGCGATCTCGATTAGGCAATCAAGATGCCTCCGTCATCTTTCGATGAACTGGCGATCTGGATTAGGCGACTAAGATGCCTCCGTCATCTTTCGATGAACTGGCGATCTTGATTAGGTGACCAAGATGCCTCCGTCATCTTTTGATGAACTGGCGATCATGATTAGGCGACCAAGATACCTCTGTCATTTTTTGATGAACTGGCGATCTCGATTAGGCGATCAAGATGCCTCCGTCATCTTTCGATGAACTGGCGATCTTGATTAGGCGACCAAGATGCCTCCGTCATCTTTTGATGAACTGGCGATCTTGATTAGGCGACCAAGATGCCTCCGTCATTTTTCGATGAACTGGCGATCTTGATTAGGCGACCTCCATACTGCACTTTGTTATTGAAATAAACTGGAGAAGTTTTATTACTCGGAATAAAATCTAGGAGTTACAAGTATTCGCCTAGGGGAGTCGTTATTGGAAACATTTCTTCAAATGCTCAGCGTTTCAAGGATAGGGGAGTGCTTTTCCGTTCATGTCTTCCTGCCAATAAGTTCCTGGTCTAGTTACCTTGACGACCTTGTAAGGGCCTTCCCATGTTGGTCCTAATTTCTTAGCATTTGGCTTTTTGGTTGATAGGGTAACTTTCTGCAGAACTAGGTCGCCAGGTAAGAATGATCTGTGTTTGACTCTCTGGTTGAAATATTTGGCGACTTGATGCTTATAAGCTGCTTGGCGTATGCCCGCTTGTTCCCGTTTTTCATCAAGGAGGTCAAGGTTGAGTCTCAGCTCACCTTCATTGCTATCCTTGTCAAAGTTTGAAGTTCTGAAACTCAGCATCTGATTTCGACAAGTATTACTGATTCAGTTCCGTAAACCATGGAATAAGGCGTTTCACCAGTAGGAATCATGCTAGTCGTGTGATATGCCCATAAAAGGCTCGGCAAGTCTTCCACCCACTCTCCTTTGAATTTCTCCCATCTTGTTTTTAGATTTCTTAATATGGTCCTGTTGGTGACCTCTACTTGGCCATTGGCTTGAGGGTGACCAGGCAAGGAGAAATGATGTGATATGGCGAGGTCCGAGTAGAATTTCCTGAATCCATCATTATCGAATTGTCGGGCATTATTTGAGATGAGAACTTTGGGAATTCCAAACCGGCAGATGATACCCTTCCACACAAAATTCTTCGTGTTTTTTTCGGTGATTCTGGCTAACGGTTCAGCTTCTACCCACTTTGTGAAGTAATCAATAGCTACGATTAAGAACTTCCCCTGTAATGGAGCCTGAGGCAAAGGCCCTAGTATGTCGATCCCCCATTGGGCGAATGGCCACGGGCTGGTAATTGGCACCATCTTAGTATGAGGAAGGTGGTTGGATGGAGCGAACCTCTGGCATTTGTCACACTCCCTGGTGTATTTTGCTGCATCCTGTCCCATCTGGGGCCAGAAGTAGCCTTGGTGAATCGCCTTTCATACCAGCGATCTCGCCCCCGAATGATTTCCGTAGATGCCCTCGTGGATTTCTCTCATCACATAATTGGCTTCCTCAGGTCAGAGACATCTTAGGAGGGGACCAGAGAAGGATCGTTTATATAAAATTCTATGAAGCAGGCAGAACCTTGTAGATCTATGGCGAATTCGGCGAGCTTGGAGTTTATCTGTCGGTAGTGTACCGCTCCGAAGGTAGGCGACGATCTCATCCATCCAGGTCGGGTTCGTTACTGTCGTACAGATGGATTTGGCGACCTCAATGCTTGGTTTAGACAAGAATTCCAAAGGTATAGTTCTGTCTGATATAAAATCAAAAGTTGAAGCGAGATTGGCTAGGGCATCTGCTTTTCTGTTTTCTTCTCTAAGGATCTGTTTGAATGGTGAACTTTTTGATCTTCTGAGTTAAGCATTTGACTTCATCCAAATAAGCTGTCATTCGTACGTCCCTGGCGAGGTAATCTCCCTGAACTTGGTTGGCCACTAATTGAGAATCACTGTAGGCTTCAATTGACTGGATTCCCAATCTTGTGGCTACCCGTAATCCGGCGAGGAGTGCTTCGTACTCAGCTTCGTTGTTGGTGACTTTAAACTCAATCCGTATAGCGTATTCCATCTGTTCACCTACCGGAGTTTGGAGAACAAGCCCTGCACTACATCCGTGTTGATTGGAAGACCCATCTACAAACAATTTCCATTTGTAAAGCGTTTCCCCCAAGCTGTCGAGACTGTTCTCTGAGCTTCCGAGGTCCTTTTCTAAGTTACGAATCTCTGCCTCCGAGAATTCTGGATCGGGCTCGTGGGTAGATTCAGCCACGAAGTCGGCTAAAGCTTGGGCTTTTATTGCCGTCCTCGGTTTGTAGTTAATATTAAATTCGCTCAACTCAATGGACCATTTCAGGAGTCTCCCCGAGGTATCTGGTCATTGAAGAACTTGTTTTAACGGTTGATCAGTTTGCACAGTGATAGGATGGGCTTGAAAATAATGGCAAAGTTTTCTGGTGGCGATCAAGAGGGCGTAGGCGAGCTTTTCAATCATTACGTATCTGTTCTCAGCACCCATCAGGACCTTACTAACATAGTATACCAGTTTTTGGACATGACCCTCTTCTCGGATGAGCACAGCACTTACTGTTGTGGGTGAAACGGCGAGGTATATGAACAATTCTTCCCCCGTGGTCGGAACCACAAGCAGAGGAGGTGACCCTAAATACTTTTTGAGCTGTTGAAAAGCTTCCTCCGATTCTTCTGTCCACTGAAAATTTTGATTTTTCCTTAAGATTTTGAAGAACGGTAAACACATGTCCGCTGATTTGGAAACAAATCGGTTAAGGGCGGCAACCCGCCCAGTTAACTACTGGACTTCACGGATATTTCTGGGCGAGCTCATCCCGAGCAGAGCTTGAATTTGGTCCGGATTAGCTTTAATTCCACGTTTGGTTACCAAGAACCCTAAGAATTTTCTAGATGATACGCCAAAAATGCATTTGGAAGGATTTAACATCATCCTGTGTTTCCTCAGAATGTTGAAAGCTTCTTCAAGGTGGGCGACGTGCTTTGCTGCTTCGAGGCTTTTCACGAGCATGTCGTCTTTATTTACTTCCATGGTCTTTCCAATCAGCTCTTTGAACATCTTGTTCACCAATCTTTGATAAGTAGCCCCAGCATTTTTGAGACCAAATGGCATGACCTTGTAACAATACAACCCTCGTTCCGTAATAAATGAAGTTTTTTCTACGTCGGGGGGGGAACATCTTGATCTGGTGGTATCCGAAGAAGGCATCCATGAAGCTAAGAAGCTCGTGCTTAGATGTGGCGTCGACTATTAAATCAATTTTTGGCAGTGAGAAACTGTCTTTTGGAAACTGTCTTTTGGGCATGCTTTGTTAAGATCAGTATAGTCCACGCATACTCTCCACTTCCCTCCCTTTTTTGGGGCGACGACGACATTAGCTAACCATTCCGGGTAGTGGGCTTCCTTGATCACTTTAGCTCTGATGAGTTTGGCGACCTCCTCGTCGATAACCCGAAGCCGCTCGGGGGCGAATTTTCTTCTCTTCTGGAGAACTGGAGGATTAGCCGGATTGATCTGTAATTTATGCATGGCGACCTGAGGATCTATCCCCGGGACGTCGCCTTGGGACCAGGTAAAAACATCGAAGTTTCTTTTTAAGAATTCCACTAAAGCATTGCGCAGTTCTTTGGCAAGTTCTGTTCCGATCATAACGTGGCGATCAGGATATTCCGGATGTATGAAAATTGGGGTAGTTTCTTCAAGGGGTTTAGTGTTTTCGGTTTCTCGGGGATCCATCAAGACAACCTGTTCCACTTCGTCCCTCATAGGTTCCATCTCGCCATCGTAGATCGGTAATTGCTATTGGGTATTCTGTACTGGGGGGTCTCGATCTTCATAGCCGAAATGAAACATTGTCTGGCCACTTTCTGGTCGCCCAGCACTTCACCCACTCCTACCGAAGTGGAGAACTTCATTTTCAGGTGGTAAGTTGAAGTGATCGCCCTAGTTCCGCCTAGAGTTGGGCGACCTAAAATGGCATTGTAGGGGGAAAGGCAATCAACCATGATGAAGTCCTGCCAAACGGTAGTTTGGTGAGGTTCTGTCCCCAAAGTAACCGGTAACTTAATCCATCCCAGTGGATGAGTCAGATTTCCTCCAAATCCCACCAAAGGTGTCAGGAAGGGCTGCAATTTGTCGAGCCCTATTTTTATTTTTTCGAATGCGGAGATGAACAGAATGTCAGCCGAACTACCATTATCGACCAAAATTCTTTGGACG
This sequence comes from Actinidia arguta var. hypoleuca, assembly GCA_030159115.1. Lineage (NCBI taxonomy): Eukaryota > Viridiplantae > Streptophyta > Magnoliopsida > Ericales > Actinidiaceae > Actinidia > Actinidia arguta. The sequence continues at coordinate 11,235,236 of BRYE01000016.1, read as the reverse complement.
GTAAAATTGGCGATGATGGCAGAAATGACCAGGGCGTTGTCATGAGGCTGGTGCAAGCCTTTCAGGTCATCATTGTTGAAGACAATTGGTGGGTGGACATCGGCCATGGGTGAGGAGAGATTGTAAACTTCTTCGGATAGCCTGTTTGCACTTCTGGCGTGCCTCTTTCTGGATGAATTCGAACTTTCTCCGGATCCAACCCCGCCGTGTATTACCTGAATGTCTCCAGCTGTAGGTCGATTGTCGCCATATCTTCTTTCTGGTGAATTGGGAGAAGGGCGATCTCCAACGTACTTTCTCAGATACCCTCTTTCGATGAGGTCGGCTATTTGCTCCTTCAGATGAAAGCAGTCTTCGGTGTTATGGCCATGGTCTCGGTGAAACTCGCAGTATTTGTTTTTATTTCTCTTCTGAGGATCAGTCTTGATTTTCGAGGGCCACTTGACGAACTCTTCATGCTTGATTTTTATGAGGAATTGGGCAATAGGAGCATTAAGTGGAGGTAACACCAGCTCCGTGCGGCGAGGTGGAGTACGAGGTCGCCTGTCACTGGTCCGCCTCGAGTCCCGATTAGGCTTCTTACTCCTCTGTTCATCGTCCCTATAATCAGATCGCCTTGCTTCAGGCTCTTTCCTCTTATGGTCCTCCTTTCCTCTTCGCCTCCGTTTGGCTTCGGCCAATTCCTCCGCGGCGATGTACTTATCGGCTTTACTTTGAAGGACGGACAATGTCTCCGGAACGTTCTTGGATAGAGAATCTTATAAGGGACCTGGGCGAAACCCCTCCATCATCGCCATGATGACCACTTTGTCACTGGGATCTTCAACTTCTAATATGGCCTGGTTAAATCGTTTCACATAATCTTTCAAGTTCTCTGTTTCCTTCTAGTGGATGGTGAAAAGATGGGATGCATTCTTCTGCCTTACCCTGCAGCTTATGAAATTAGCGACGAAAAGTCTGCTCAGTTCACCAAATGAATCTATGGTTCCGGGAGTCAACTTTCGGAACCACGACCTCGCCGACCCCTTCAACGTAGCAGAAAAAGCTTTACACATGACTTTGTCCGAGTAACCCTGGAGATGCATCAGACTTTTGTAAGAATCCAGGTGATCCATAGGATCCGTTTTGCCTTCATAGATCCCGAGTTGAGTAGGCAGTTTGAATCTGGATGACACCTTGGCTCTCATTATCCTCTGGGTAAAAGGTGGTTCAGTTTGCCTAATCAAAGCGTCTATAGTTATTGGGGCACCGGTCCCCGTGTTGATGGCGTCCAGGCGAGCGTCTAGGTCCCTAATTTTTTAGGAAGTGGATATATCTTGTTCTTGATGGATCCGTCGAGATCTACCTCGCCTACCTCCTTCGCTTTCTAGTCCTGGCGTCTTGCTGGATGATGACCCTAGTGATGGGCTTCTTGAGCTTCTCTCTCGTCGAGGGTGAGGGCTAAGAGAGAGACGGCGTCTGTCTCTTCCGGTGCTATGGTGACTTTGGGATACATTCCCTGATAGATGAGAGCGACGAGGAGCCGGAGGAGGTGGTGGTGGTTGATTATTCGTGGTGAGGTGCTGTATAAGGAGGGCATTATTTTCGTTCATGATTCTCATCTGTTCAGCCATCCCTCGCATCTCATGATGAAGGCCCTCTAGATCTGGAGCTTGGCTAGTGTTGGCCATTGGACGAGCTCTATTATCTAAAGGGCTGCTAGTGCTTGGTCTGGATAATAATCGGTTGCGCAGGTGCATAGGGTAAAGAGAACTATCGTTCCCACAGACGACACCAAACTGTTGTGGTAAAAATCTGGGAGAGCAACCAACAGTCAGAATTGCTCCTCGGCCTCGGCAATGGACCTCGGCTAAAGCTAGGCGACCTGCACAGCAATGAGTCAAAGTAATCGGCCGGGGTGAGGCCGCTCAAAACCCCTCTGGCGTGTGTATCAGACCAGGAAATAAATTAAGGCAGTATGGAAAGCACAATGAAAGTGTATATTGCCTGTGTTGAGCGTACCTTTTTGATTATGGGGAGCGGCCTTTTTATAGATAGGAGAACTGAGCCGTGTCAGTGTAGTATGGCGAGTTCCTCGGAAGGATAAGCATGGGAGGATATCCCAATCAAATCTGGAGATTAATCAGGAGGCTGCCAACTGGTGATCCATCCGTGATTATAGGCGTCGTTGTTGAGTTGAAGTCTATTGGAGACAGTTCTCTTGTAGAGGTGGGACTCTTTATGGAGATGGACTTTAATCAGGTACAAGAGTAGTGATATCAGACCTCTAATGGAGATGGAGTCCTTACGGAGAAGTCTTTGAGAAGACGTCTCCGCCTTGGGCGAGGTAGATCATCTCGTCCTATGGCGATATGAAGAGAATAAGTAGATGGAATGGAGCTCGAATTGTTAACAATATGAGGCAACTTGGAAGGTGAATTTGGAGATTCAAGACGACATGCCTTGCTCGGAATATTTTATGATTCAGGACTTGTTCGAATTATTCCACATCAGAATTGATTGAATTGGACATTTTATCTTCACTTCTTCAAAAAAATTTAATTCGAATTTTAATAATTTTTTATAATTTTTCTTACTTTAAAAATTCTTGTCTAAAAGAAGAACTAAAAAATATAAAAAATAATTACTAAAGATAAATATGATCAGAAATGCAATTTATTCCAAGCCAATTCTTTGTCTTGGGTTTGAATCTTCTTCGAGGATAAATGTTGAAGTCGTTTGGATCTTGCAAGTTTGTTCAGCCATGAAAAGACAAATTTATATTTTCTTGAAACTGTGTTTGAATTAAAGATTTGATGGAAGAAACAAAAGTTAGAAGATTCAATGGTTTCGGACGCTTAGATCCTCTAATTTTTTTATTTTCATCTCAGTTTTTCTCAATAAATTCTTAATCCAAACAGAGTCTCAATGCTCTTAAAATAGTTTTTCTGTTTTTAATGAACTTTTTTTTATGGTTTGATCAAAATTTTATTCATTTTTATTTTCTTATAACGAGAGGGGTCAAAAAATATAATTTCTTTTATCTAATTTAGAAAAAAAACTCAATAAAAAATAAATAATTATTTAGATTTTTTTTTGATAAAATAATTTTTTATTTTAGTGAACTTTTTTTTTAAATTAAATAAAAAAATTATATTTTCGAACTTCTCTCATTTAAGTAAAACAAAAAATATTAAATTTTAATTAAATTATAAAAATAAATTCACTAAAAGTAAAAAAAACTCGATAACCAAAACCGTTCAAAAAATAAAAAAAATACTTGCACGAAATAGGGCCTCGGTAGATATTAGCTACGAAAAATAAAAAATAAAAGTAAAAACTATATAAAAATGGAGCCATTATTGTTTCTTCTTTCTATTATTTTGAAACTAAAATTCAATTAAAAAGGTCTGTTGCTATAGCGAAGTACACACGGTGTAAATATTCTCTCCCGTGTTTATACAGATGTCGTATACGTCACCACGTTTCAGGATTTTATTGGCTACGGAGCAACCTACCGAAATAAGGGACCCATTGTTAGATTCCCCCAGTGAATAACAGAAGAAAACAAACTGTATTTTTCTGATGATGATTCGCTGGTCCTAGGATATCAGTAGGTGGGACCATTTTGATAGACCAATCACTGAGAGTGAAA